>JAZHYW010025601.1:0-10041 GCA_037355805.1 Ixodes ricinus | reverse complement strand
ATCAATTTACCCATATAACCACTCAGACATGTAGATAGAGCGGAATTTCTTTTTTTTTTTTTTTACTGTGACTGCCTCAAACCATTTGACAGAAACGCCTGATCTCTAGGACCCGAAATATATCTGTGATATAGATAGATAGATAGATAGATAGATAGATAGATAGATAGATAGATAGATAGATAGATAGATAGATAGATAGATAGATAGATAGATAGATAGATAGATAGATAGATAGATAGATAGATAGATAGATAGATAGATAGATAGATAGATAGATAGATAGATAGATAGATAGATAGATAGATAGATAGATAGATAGATAGATAGATAGATAGTTTATTTAGTGCCGGTCAACAGCCGTGAGGCCTACAGGACAGTACACTTTGTCATGTTTCGCACAGTGGCGTTAACAATAAAAAGGGTATTACATAGGACAGTGTGGTTGCCGAGGAGCACAATAGAAATCAATCTGACGCGTCATCAAATCCTAGTTAGTTAAAAATAAAAATGGTTGCCACGGGCACACTAAGATAAAGTCAAGTGAATATGTCATCTTGTAAAAACATTGAATTGTATGTATCTTGTAACCGAGTCATTGGACACTTTGAATGAATATCTGTATAAAATGTGTGAATACATTTACACGCCTTCCCAGATGGGACACGGAAGCACAATGATGACAACAACTCGTCGCAATCAAGAGTGCCATGCACAACTTTTCTCAAAAAGTTCATATCGTGTGCAAGCCTCCTGTCGTGAAGAGACTGGAGGCCTATGTCTGCTAATACCGAGCTATAGCTGTAAAAACGCCGACGACCAATGTGCCTATCGTATACAATACGAATAAATTTCCGCTGTACCTCTTCGATTACATTGCTGTAGCCGAGAGAAACAGAGTTCCATATTACGGATGCGAACTCTAAACGCGGCCGGACAAGTGAACAATATAAAGAGAGAACACAATGAGGGCTTCTAAATTTTCTAGTTATCCGTGACACCGCACCAAGACATCGCAGGCCTTGATTAACTATCTGTGACACATGTTGATGAAAAAACAGCCTGGAGTCCACTTGAACACCAAGATCCCGTACAAGAGATACACGCTTTATGTGCCCTCCGGAAAGGTTGTAGCTGAACACTATGCTCTCGTGTTTCCTGCTGATTGACATGACTGAAGTCTTCTTGAGATTAAGTTGTAGTCTGTTTGTTATGCACCACTGCTCAATTGAACATACGTCGTTTTGTAGCAACAGACAATCCTGTACATTCTCTACCCTCCTGAACAGCTTCAAGTCATCTGCGTACAATAATGCTTTGGAGTGCAGCACCTGCGACGGCAAGTCGTTGATGAACACTAAAAATAACAACGGCCCAAGGTTAGAGCCCTGGGGCACACCAGATAATGATAAAAACGGCCCGGACAAACAATCTGAGAAACTGACTTGATTCTGGCGGTTTCCCAGGTAGCTGGAAAACCATGAACAGTAAGTAGGGCATAAGCCATATTTTTTTAATTTTGACAAAAGTATGTTGTGCGAAACCCTGTCGAAAGCCTTTGACATGTCAAAATAAATAGTGTCTACTTGACCACGGTTGGCTACTAAAGGGCCGGTATATCCAAGGAAGACACTCATATTAGTCTCGATCGATCTACCTTTCAGGAAGCCATGCTGTAATGGTGATATTTTTCGTTTAAAATAAAAATAGAGACGTTCATAAATAACCATTTCGAAAACTTTTGAAAAACCACACAACAGTGACACTGGGCGAAAGTTGTTGACATCGCAGGGGTCGCCAGATTTGAATATTGGTACGACCACAGACATTTTCCATCGAGAAGGAAACTCCGCGCGCCGTAGCGACAAATTGTACACATGAGTTAAAGCGGGAACAAGGTATTCAGCGCATCCCTTGATAATAAAATTTGGAATACCATCACAGCCTGTGGAAAGTTTTGACTTGAGCCTGCGTACAGAAAGTAATACCTCATCTTCTGTTATACTTTCATAAGCCAAACCATCAAAACTTTCTTCGATGTTAAAAACCGGAGGCGTGCTATCCGACTGCAGAAAAGTGGAACTGAAATGCCGAGCGAACATCCCGGATACTTCTTGCGGTGTGCAACAAAGCTTGCCGTCCGCCTTTAGCACCGATGCGCTAACATTGTCTTTACTTGTTCGCACGTAACGCCAAAAACGATGCGGTTGTCCTTTGAAGTCATGTTCTAGACGATCCTGGTAAAGCCTTTCGTCTCGAGCAAGAAGTTTTTTAACTATTGCTCTACAGATTGAGAATCTGTAGTACCAATACTCGCAATTTAGTTTCTTATAGAGATTATGGTAACGTCGCTTCTTGCTTATGTAATATTTCAAATCTGCAGAAAACCAATTAGGGAATTTTGACCTTTTTGGGCAACTTTTGGGTATAAATTCATTCATAGCATCCTGGACAATCGCGGTCAGCATGTCGGCGCAAGAGTCGACGTTCGTAGTGCTGAAGAAGCCAGACCAGTCATGGCTGAGCAGACGACCGTATAACCCCTCGTAATCACCATAAGCATATCTGAACTTCGCCACTGGTTGTGTGTTGTGCACTTGGAATGACAGGAAAAAATGTAGGGAAAACGGTGGGTGAAACTTGTCGACTGGCACAAGCGTGTCGCATGTCTGATCGATATCGAACACAGGAGCATTTGTTATTATCAAATCTAAAATGTTTCCGGACACATTTTTTATCGTATTATGCTGAAAGAGTTGATTGAAATTGATAAACTCAAATAGGCGTTGTGCCTTATCATGAATGCCAGTACAGTCACTCTGGATTAAGTCAGCTGACCAATCGACCTTCGGAAGATTGAAGTCGCCATAAATATGTACCTTGTAGTTAGAAAAGTCAACCTTGCTGTCAAGATCTGTGAAATGTTCTACAAAAACGCGAGTATCCGAATTAGGCGGGAAGTAGTAACAGCCAAGAACAGCCATGAAATCACAAGAACGTAAAACATTTATGGGCGCTCAATAGACCCCTGTTTAGAAGTGCACGCCGTCTAGGAGCTGTGGCGCCAATTATTTGAGTCTTCCATTGCTTGGCCACGTGCTTTGTGCATGTATTGGACACGAGGGCTGCGTGAGCGGTTCGGCGTGAAGCCGGCTCAGCCTCGTACCGAAAAACGAGTGTGACGTCAGAGTTCGGCGAGGAATCGGATCCAATCACACGGTTCGTGCTTTTAGAAATGGCGACAGCCGACTCGCCAAGCGTGCTTGATTGAGTTTTGAGTATTGTCGATTTCACACTAGACAGGTCACCCATGCTGCATATTGGACTGAGGTCAGACTAGCTCTTTTTGTCCGTCGAGAGGCAAGTGAAGGCACTCCGCCGTTAGAAAATTCACGGCTTAGTAGCCAAGGTTTGTGACATAACTTAACTTAGTAGTGTGATTGTACAGCTCACTTCTTAAACTTACGTTATTCTAATTGTGCACTTTCAGTGACTTTATATGTATAATGAGCATACAATATATATTAGTGGTGTCTTCGTTGACATCGAGCGATATAATTTTTTTAAACCTTTGCGTAGCTCTCATGAAAAAGTATCCTTTCGGCATTTGAAAATTGCTAGGATTTTAGACCTCCAAAATTATTTCTACGCCAGTGATTTTTCAAGTGTTCTAGTGGTGCACGACCAACATAATGTAAATGTCAAGGAGATGGTTTTGGGCCATCTGTTGCAATGCATCTTCTGTGAACAGATGCCGTGGGAGCTTCGAAGCGAGAAAACTTCTTGCTGTTTCTCTCTCTCTCTCTCTCCCTCTAAGATTTATTTTTTGACGCTCTTACTGCCATCAGGCCATACTTACATGTCTTCGTTGCGTCAACAGAAGGATTACATATAGTGTGCAATAACAGACATACGACAGGCGCCGGTGAAACAGACAAAATGTTCTTTTTAGTTTACTTACTTGCGGACAAATAATCAATTACACTTAAGTAATTTTATTTCAAATCGTGCAAAAAAAATTATCGATCTCCAAAATATTCTTGAGAAATATATGTTGGTGGAAAATGTCTGACTAGGGACAAAACCGCAAATTAGAACTACGGAATATTTTTTTGTAATTGAGTTTTGGCCTTCGAGAGTAGGTTTTGAGATTTTTGCAGTTTTCACTTAGTGACACAATTTTGAGTCTTGCAACGTTTAGAATATATTTTTCACAGCAATGACAACTTACCTTACTGCTTCAATACTTTATATAGAAGGGTAGAAGTTCACTGGAAGTGTGTTCTTATTTTATTTTATAAAATACAAATTTTGGAATCCTTTTACCTTTGACAGTAATGAGCAATATTTAAATCGAGCTAGCTTTTCGATGTACAACTATTTAAGAACAAGAAACATATCACAAGAAAGCTTGTACCTAAACATATTTAAAATTTATAATTTTGTTAATATAAGCATAGCTTATATTAAAGAAACAACACTGCAAACATGAGAAGGAAAGCTAAAAGTACAAAATTCAACGCCATTTGAAGAAAATGCATATTTTTAACTTCTTAAACTTTTTATATGAAAAGCTTTTTACGTGCTCTTATAAATGCTTAACATTTCTTTGACATATACATATTGCCATTAGGCAGCGTGTTTGAATATAAGACATATTTGTACCTCATTCTACGACGCATATCTTTGTCGTTCGTTTTTCACATAATATTAGTTATTATTGTAACTTGATCATAGTTTTGATTGTTTTTTTGAATCCACACATATTTCGGAACAACGTATGCATCGATATTACTTATAGTATAATATAGTAAGGCGTTCTTCCGCACTCTCGGTTTGCTCTACTCAGTAAACTACAGAAATCGAAACTGTTTCAAATAATGTTTAAGCATTGACATATGAGATTAACAGACACAAATATGATGTTTTAAAAGTTTTCTGTGAGTTAATAGAGCACTTGTGGGGGAAAACATTTCAAAGCGATCTGGCCCGCCGAGCTCTTTCGAAAAGCGTGCATGAATTTTTTCTTTCTTCAAACAACTTCCTCTACACGATAGCTAAGCTAGGATTGTTGAAACCTCTTAATGTCCGTCTTTACCATATTGGCACTTCTATGTTTGCGAAACCAAACGGGCGCTCCAAATCTCGAAGAATGATAATGAGGTGGAACGAACAGTTCTGATAGCATCGCGCCACTTTGCCGCTTGCTTTCGTTTTTCTGCAATGCGCACGTCTTCCCTATTTCGCGTTTTATATATATATATTTTCTTTTTAGATATGAGTACCTCCAAGGTTCTCGTAAGTTCTATCGGCTATTTTTCTTCGGCATAAAGTGGGAAAGAAAGGGCGATTCACGAGCCGAGCGGGACGTAAACATGCCGCCACCCCTTTTATCTCTGGGAGTGTCACATCCCCCTTTTATATAGCTGTCGTGGTTGTTTATATAGTAGAGAGAGAGTCACTATGAACATTCTAAACGACTATCATGGGACAATTCGTGCACGTGATAGAAAGGAAGCTATAGACAACCTGTGATTACCTGGACGCGCTACCAAAGCTAAAGCTCATGTGCCGCCCCCTTCGAGAACGACAGCCTTTTCCCAACGTTTTGCTTCGCTGGCAGGTTCTGCTTTGTCCACGTATCTCGTGTCTCATCTCAGTTTGTTAGGCACAGTTAACAAAAACCAAGGGAGGGAGAAACTACTCTTTGCCTGGCAGAAATATTAAATGAGGGCGACCAAGAATTCAGTCCTCAAGACGTTAAGAGAGTTTGCCTGTGTACTAACCCGACTAAGGAATGTGCTTTGCTGACCTGTAAGATGTGTCCAAAAATAAATAGTTTAACCCTGGAATCGCTACCAGTACAGGAATATAAGTAAATCGAAGTAGCTTTGTGGGAATCTTGAAAATTGCTAAAGAAACAAATGGGAAGCAACGCATTTTGCAATGAGCTCAGAAAAACGCGTAACAAAGTATTTCCTCAATTCATCCGACATGCTCAGCTGCTTGCTATAAGCTAGAAAAGTCACATCTCAAGGCTCGTACCATCGTATTGTTTTTTGATTTTGCGCCAAATCGGAGTGTCGTTTTTCCGCGAGCGGTACAATGCTTTCATTGAAAGAACCAACTCGTGTCTATATTCAAATGCGTCGCTACAACGGAGCGCAAAATCTACAGCTTCGGAGTTGTCAGCGACGATATCGTATGCACAATACAGAACACGCGCTGTCCGCTCTGCGCATAGTTGAAGTGTGGCTGGAATAAAACATTCCGATATTTAGAAAACTTGTTTACCTCTCCGACGGGGAGTCTAGACATTTCAAAAATAGGTTTCAACTGTAAGTGATAACAAAGGAAAAAGAGATGACCAAATGGATTTTTGAAGCCACGGGACACGGCAAAAGTGAACGTAATGGCGTGCGGAAAGTCCTCAAGCACTAATCCTCCTTGCACAACCTCAGGTCGACGGAACTGGAATCCATTGGGGCGCGCTGATGATTTTTCTCGTGTAGTTGCCCCGAAAGTTTCAGGAATTCTACTCCTCAAAAGTGAGGCAGCATGCCTCGCTCAACACTGTGAAACAGTAAAAAAGAATGGAATTCGTTTTATTCCTGTGAAAAATTTTCAATTGTGCCACTTGTGAATGAGGCTCAGAATAGAAACAAATCTTTCAGTGTTGTGATAAAAAAAAAAAACGAATCCTGAACGGGGATGTAACCTCACATAAAACCACTTTTTATTTTATCACCATAAACGTTACACTGAGCTTATAATAATAAAAAATACTATGTATTGTTATGCACTTCCCGTGTTTATCTGTATGATTTCTTATTGCCTCAAAAAAAAAAAAAAAGAAAGTCAAGAAGTTTTAAACGAGCCTCGCCAGCATACGTGAAAATGCGGCCACATGAAATAAGCAAAATTTAGCACTCGGCCCGCTAGGTTTCTGGTAATAATTTATATCGTCCCTTCATTGCCTGACATCGAGGTTTATGAAACTAAATTTGTACGCTTGTTAAAAAGAAAAGACCTTTCAATGAGTTTATATTAAAAAGAGGTGTGAATCTTAAGATTTTATAAACCAGCCTTCTACATTTTATAAATGAACTGGACATTTGCATGAAGTGTTTTTTTTAAAATTATAACATACCAGTCATGTCTCATTTTTACTAAGTGGTACATGATGTATATTATAAATACTATGGCCATGGCACAAGCATATATAATTACTTTCGACGATTTGGTAACAAACTTTATCCTTTTATCTTCGAATGGAGGTAAAAATGTCGTCTTTTTAAACGAACTGCTTAATATGACGAAACCCTATATGTCATAGAAATTGTATGGCATATACAAGAACACATAGACGCTTTTCATGTAAAAACACTAGAAAAATAAAAGCATACGTTTTTTTAAATGACGTTGAATTTTGTTTTTAGCATTTCTTCTCAAGTTTTTGGTATTGTGTATTTCATATAAACTATACCTAAATGAACAATATTTTAATTTTTATATTGGCTTAGATACAAACTTTCATTTCATGTGTTTCTTGTGTCCTAAGTAATTATACATCGAAAGGTAGCTCAACTCAAACTTGGCCTATTATTGTCAAAGATGCATGAATCAATCATTTTTATTTTATAAAATAACGTGAAAAATACACTTTAGGAAAACTTTTACCCTTTCTATACCAAGTCCTAAACAGGTAAAACAAGTTATAAATGTTGTAAAAAAAAGTTTCGAGATTCCAGATGGTGTAGCTCGTGAAAACGGCAAAATATGGCAAGACGTACCTTCTTCTCTTTCAAAGCCTAAAAACTCAAGAAAAACAAATGTTCTGTGAGACATTTTCCACCACCATATATGTTCTTCCGAATTGTTTGAGGACCCGTCATTTTTGCTTGCACGATTTGAGATGAAATCACCCATTTACACATGTTCTGAGCGAGCTTATTTTCGACACTTTTTATATTGAAATAGGAGATGCATCTTTGTAACGTGCAGGGTTGGGTACATATGCTCAAATGAATTTAAGCATACGTATGGAGAGATGCGCACTCTAAAATGCCTAAGTACGGATTTTGGAATAGATTAGATTTGTCGTTCGTGTATCACAATATTTCGTGGATATAACTGAAAAAGTCAAAGCGTATTTTTGAATGCAGCTAGAGAAACATAAGCTATAAAAATAAATATGCAGAAGTGAGTTTTCTCCAATTGACGCTGTACTCCACAAGTGATAAATATTAGCCCCACCCCTGCCCGTTTCGATCTGGGTGAGCATCGTACCGGCGTGCGGTCGTGTTTCACTACTGCATGGTGCACGTTAAAGACCCCAGGCTAGCAGTTGTGCTGCACTGGCTAAATTACTCATCTACAGTGAGTGACTCGTCGCAACTTTAAATGGCTGACCAACTACACGCTGTATAAATATCCCCAGAACCCAATTTTTTTTTATAAATATTACAATAATCACTAAAGTAATTAGGGCCACAAGCAATCATATATAATTATCTATTTACGAAAGGGTATTGAAGTATACAAAAAATATAATTTAAAGACAGGTAAAAAGTCTCTTCAGCTTTGAAAAAAAAAGGCTGTGCCTAGAGTGCCGTCCGACAACACTCCACTCGCGCCTACAAGTGCCGTCGGAAAGAAATTCGGACGGCGTGTGTGTCACTGGGGAGCTCGTTAATTCATCCACCCGCCTGCATTCACACCGCTTCGCGGCGACAGCTATGCGACTGCTATTAACAAAACTACTAACCCACTTGGCCTAGAGTAACTGTATAGGCTCTGCTTGCAGAGCCAGAGTATCGCGTTCTTTTCCTTTCGCCGCCATCTCCGTATTGGCGGAGGAGTGGTCACGTGCGCAGAACTGGAGCCAACCTGCGTGCGCGAAAGCGGCCTTCCAGAGCGCCGAGTTTCGGGGAAACATATTTTCCGCTTTGAGTTCACAAAATATAGATCCCAGACTAAAATCAAACGAACCGAAATCTTCCTAAGTCATTGAACATTATGTGCGTCAACTGGGTACAATTCAATCCTGTTTTTTTTTTATAACGCGAGCGATGTTTTAGGACATCCGTTTCCAAGGTATCGGAAGCAGACGACACCGACGACGATACGCGATACGTGAAACGCGATACGCGACCGGCACGTCCGGCCATCTTGTCGAGTCGGCGAGTTCTCGTCCGAAAGCGAGGGGACGGCGTTTTCGTCAGTCGCTGCGTCGTTTACCGCAATGAATTGACGACTTCACTTCACACGCGACCCGCAGGATCCGCGGGTGCGATTTTTGCAATCGAGAGGGAAACAGGAAACGACGGGAGGACGATGACGGCGAATGCGCGGCTCGTCGCCGCACTATTTTCCTTACGCAGCGCGCCTCAGCACGCCGCCTCGCGTCTGCGCCTTCGCGTCCCCTGCAAAAACCGACCGTGGCTTCCCGCAGTGCTTGGATCCAGTGTGGCACCATTGCGGTACTTGCTCCGCAAGCGGAGCATATACAGTTACTCTAACTTGGCCCCGTCGTACACGTGCCGCTTCGCGGCGTCTAGCCGGCAAGCCAATCCCCGCTGTCCCCCATGCGCCTCCGGAAAGGGAGTCCCATACCATTTTGTTCAGCGCAGTTTCGTCGACAACATTGCGTTTTTTTTTTTCAGTGCTAATCATAAAAAAGAAATGTCATAAATATCGCCAAATGCCTCGAAAAAACAAAATGTTCGAGAGAAAAAAAAGAAAAAAAAAAGAGTAAGCCCACACTGTGGATCGAACCTGGGTCCGCTGCGTATTAGGCAGACGTCTCACTACTGCTGGAAATGAGCGCCAAAGGGACGGGGGCAGGTGATGAAGTGGATGACAACACGGGGCCTTCCTCTTCTTCTCCTGTCCCCGTTCCTTTCGCGCTCATTTCCAGTCATGAACCAACAAGCCCAGCTAAACATTTTGTTGCTTACTACTAAGCTGCGATACAACTTCGGAAAACTTGTTTTGAGAATTCGTATTATACGAGACTTTTGGGCGGCACTTAAGGCGCAA
>JAZHYW010025600.1:0-35480 GCA_037355805.1 Ixodes ricinus | reverse complement strand
ACTTTTCCCAGGATCGAGGGGCTTTAGAGCGCACGACACAAGAGCGCCGACGGGAGAGCGCGCGACAGGAGAGCGCCGCGACACCAGAGCGCACGACGGGAGAGCGCCGTGACACGAGAGCGCGTGTCATTAGAGCGCGCGTCACGAGAGCGCATGTGCGCGCGCTTGTTTTCTCGGATCGAACGCTTTACATCATTTGTTGAGTACGCGGACCCGTGGGAAGTCTAAGAAATACAATTTTCGCAAACTCGAAATGAATAAGCAAGATACAGAGCTCCAGAAATATAGCCGTTTATCAGTTGCCGTTCCATATTATTCAAAAAAGATCGAAGACTGAATGCTTGCGCGACACCGCGGAGGTAGTCAAGCATGCACCTTTGGCCGTACTCTTCAACTAGCTTGCTCAGTTTCTTCGCTACGCGAACGTAGAGTGGCCTTGCTGCTTTTTTGAGGATCTCCAACGAAGTGCATCCGCCACCTTCTGCTCTGTCAAGCTCTGCTATCCTTGAAATGCGGCCACTGGCTTGTACGTGTCCGGATGATGCAGCCCCAAGGAATGTCGAGACGTGCTGGTGATAGCTGATCACGGCGTGTAAACGTGAGGAAGTCAGTCGAAAAATTTGGGTACTGTGAAGCCGAATAAGAAAAACTACAGAAGAAGACGCCGCTAACGCAGCTAGCTCGTTTTTAGCAGGACCGAAAAGTTTGCATGGAGATATGACCCTGTCCTTTTTGTTTCTCTGTGTGTCCGGTGATTGCAAAGGGTATGTCCACAGAATGTTTGGTTTTGATTGTACGGCGTTTCGCCATACAAATTGCATTTTTTTGGACTTCCGACGCGGTCTCCAATGACGTAAAGCGTTCGATCCGGAAAAGAGGCGCGCACATGCGCTCTCGTAACGCGCGCTCTAATGGCACGCGCTCTCGTATCGCGGCGCTCTTCCGTCGTGCTTGATTGTCGCGGCGCTCTGCTCAGTCGTGCGTTTTCGTGTCGCTGCGCTCTCCTGTCTCGCGCTCTCCCGTCGGCGCTCTCGTGTCGTGCGCTCTGTTGGCGCCCTTCCGTCGTTTTTCTCCCTAAAGCCATAAATGTTTTAATGTTTTTTTTTTTTTGCTTATGCACCACATGTAACATCTCCACGCGGTGGCTACAACACGCCGTATATAATCGATAAAATGCTGATGAGCAGAACGTAAGGGCGCAAGTGAGCTAGTGTATATCAGACATTTTAGTGACAAACCCGAGACTGAGGTATTGACAGACGACGACAAGGAATTCCTGTGGTCGGCCTTAGGTTCATATATGCTGCTAGTTGCGTGTGCTTATTGCAGCCCCAATATATGTATGATGATAAATATGCCAAAGAACACAGGGACAAAAAGAAGCACACAGGACGAGGCGTTTCTTCCTGTGTGCTTCTTTTTTTAGAGCGCAGCTCTTAGGCGCCCGTTTCCGGCTTGAGCGGCGTCGCCGTCGCCGTCGGCGTCGCCGTCGGCGTCGGCGTAACCGCGCGGTGCATGATGGGTAAATTTTCCCGCTAAATTTAGCGGAAAATTTTCCCCGCTAAATCTAGCGGAAAATTTTCCCCGCTAGATCTAGCGGAAAATTTTCCCCGCTAAATCTAGCGGGAAATTTTCCCCGCTAAATCTAGCGGAAAATTTTCCCTGCTAGATCTAGCGGAAAATTTTCCCCGCTAAATCTAGCGGGAAATTTTCCCTGCTAAATCTAGCGGAAAATTTTCCCCGCTAGATCTAGCGGGAAATTTTCCCCGCTAAATCTAGCGGAAAATTTTCCCCGCTAAATCTAGCGGAAATTTTTCCCGCTAAATCTAGCGGAAAATTTTCCCCGCTAAATCTAGCGGAAAATTTTCCCCGCTAAATCTAGCGGGAAATTTTTCCCGCTAAATTTAGCGGAAAATTTTTCCCGCTAAATTTAGCGGGGAAAATTCCCCCCCCCTCCGCGAGGTCACGTGACCCCCAGGCCACGTGACCCCCCCCCCCGTCTCCGAGGTCACGTGACCCCCCCCCGTGCCTCCCCCTCCTCCTCAAGAGCTGCGCTCTAATTCGGCGTTACAGGGAGTTGTAAACGGCTTTCACTTTTTTTTTTTTTGTCCCTGTGGCGTTTGGCGTATTTACCACCATGCATAAGCATCAGCTTTCCCAACTCGCAGTATTAACCCAATATATGGAAGGGCTGCCGTGATCGTCTGCACAGCTTATCCTTCAGCTATCTCCAATTCACTCTGTTATTAACGGCACCGTCTGCCTAGAACGATCTGTTCAAACACGCTTCACGGTCACCAGACTGAGGAGACACGGTGCACTCCGAAGTACCATTAGCAGAAACAAATGATGACGGACAAATAAATGGCAGCGTTGGCGATGTGCGCAGAGGAATGTAATGACATGTGGATACACAAAAGCGACTGCGGCTCACATCGAAAAATGTAGACCGGACGGGAAAGCAACTGACCTTCGACAGTACATTTATCATATGCTGCTGTTTCATACAGAGAAGCTATCTCAAGCGATAATCATCCACTTTATGAACTTGACAAATGGGAGCGTGCTGGTAAAGAGTACGGGAGTAAAGGAGAGCAACATGAACGGAGGAAACGACGAGGACCGGACAAGACATACTTCCAATTGGCAGCTTAAACATTTATTGTTCTTCCTCAACGACGCCGATCGCTTCAGGGGCGGACTGACTAAAAAGAGAAGGGGAAAGGAGAGGAAGAAAGAGATCCGCCGTTCATGTTTCTTTTCCGCCGTTCATGTTGATTATATTTATTCCCGCACTTTATACATTTTCTTACCTTGTTTAGAGCAGGGGCCGGCAGCCAATTTGCAGAAACGGGCATAGTCGTCACGAAGCCGACACGAAGGAGTTCGGTCAGCACGTCGCGAAGTGTTTGTGGTGTGTGTGTGGGTGGGGGGGGTTATATGGGGGAGGATAAGGCAAAAAGGAAGTCAGGACGTTCTAGTTCTCAGGTATGGGATGCCGGACATTGCCAATTGGAAGAGCTCCTTTTGTTCCTGTCTAATCCCATTGGAGGTCAATTATATCTTAAATGCTGTCTTTATAAACTGATGCGGGCTTTCTCGTGCTCATGCCACTGTTCAGTTGAGTACCATGTAATTACTACAAATCGGTATTGCGCCCTCATATTATTGTGTCTTGTGCTTTTGTACATTTTCTCATGTATTCGCATCTCTCCCTCGCAATACTGCCTTCTTAAGCGCTGCGAGGTAACCTGAATAAATAAATAAAAAATAAAAAACTACAGGGGGTGGGGCGGTGCTTTTCTCGTGTCGTGCCGGGGGTCGTATACGCATGCAGCCCGAGGGCCGCAAGTTGCCGACCCCTTGTATAGACGATACAGTTATCTTTTCTTTTTTTTTTATTTATTTAGACGGTTGTTTTATGTTGTAACATTTACTTAGTTTCTCAAATTAGATAGGCTAGGCTATCAGATTTAGTGAAAATCTTTTAAAAACTTGCAAGTAACATTTTTAAAATATTTAATTTCAAATTTAAATTTAACTTTCGTGTCATGTGCATAGACAAGTGCATAATCTAGTTGTATTTGGGTAGTGTTAAATTAAATTCATAAATGGCATCACTAGGTGAGAAAACGGGACTGAAAGTTTGGGAAATGAAATATGGAGCGCCCAGGCATTTCAGCCGGTCCTCAGTCGGAGAATCAAGCTACGTATCAAACGTACGGCGCTATATCTAATACGCAATATAGATATATCAAATCTGAATTTTAGTTTATACTTGAAATCACACTAAGAGTTCCTAACATTGAAAAAATAAACTTTGAGCACACCAGACATGTTTATTATATTGGCTGGTGTTAGCCTTCATTCTTTCACTAGAAGGTATGGTTCACTACTATATAACATCAAATGTATCGTATTTATTGCATAAATCATTCCTAAATTCCTTCAGCGTGAACATAATTTATGCAATAAATAGATTTTATACACAAGTCTTGACCTTATTTTCTTTCAGATATTTTCGGATATGTTAAGATTAGGGAAATAAACTATAAGCTCATATTATTCTCTAAAAAGTATCACTTGACACCTCTGGGGCCACGCGTTATTTATATAGTAATCTCTGCTATGCAAATCGTGTTTGGAAATAGAAAAGCTTCAAAACGCGACCGGTGAGCATTATGTACAAAATACGTTCTCAAAGTTTTCAGTCGGGCACTTCACCGTAACCAAGAAGAAGTTTCGAAATGACGCAAGCAAGTGGTTCGCGAGCCCAAGAAACTAGGGTCGTCGCCATCGCCCTACGCCGTACCCAAACCGATTTTTAAATTTTGTGTAGTAATAAGTCGTAAACAGCGAAGGCACCAAAACTCGCCCATGCTAGCTTGAGTCGGGCTCACTTTGTATGATAAACATGCAAGGGGTCTAAAGGCCCTACCACGTTTGAGCGTTTTTCACGTGCTTCATTGGCGTTCGCGTCTCTCCGCGTCATCTCGCGCATGACGAAGGATAGGGCGACCAACCCCACGGGGACGGGTGCCAGCACGCGTCAGTCGGGCGCTGCGCAGTGTGGCTCTATGGACTAGGCCTATTGATTTGGACAACCGGGGAAAACCACATGGTTACCGTGGATTATTGCACGACAAAGAAGGTTATTTAAACCTTTTTAAGATTTCGCTTTAAGTTTACGTTAAAGAAAATTAACTGTCGGCCCGGAAACGGTCGTAGGCCTTGCTGCATTTGCTGCACGAAGACTGACCAATACCATTAGCGAAGACAAGGCCTGCGCATGGCGTCACTGTTAGTGGATTTACGACGCGCCCCAAGCGGCAAACAGGCTGGAGCTCGGCGAGAGACACCGCAGAGCGGCCGACGGGTTGGCGGCGAGGCTGACGCAAGCAAGGCGGCTCTGCGTGGATCCACTAGGGATGACGTTTGAGGGGAAAAAGATGCAGCCCTCGTTTTCTAGGCGCTATTGGACAGACTCCAGTGTTCCAGAAGGACGCGCTCACCCTCACTTTCACCACCAGCGACTCTGATTGGTATTTGCCTGGCAAGCCACTGGCGGCGATAACGCTGGATCTTGCCCAGAAACGGCTCGGATCTGGCCAAGAGAGACATCGATGCGTCGCGCGCATCGCATCGTGGCGGATGACCTCGAGCGACGCGCCCCCTCGCAGGGTGACGCCGACGCGGATGAGACGCGTGAAAATTCCTCATGTGGTCCGTGCTTCGTAGAGCCAAAACGAGCCGCGTTCGAAACCAGAGTAGAACCAGATGCGCCCATGTACAGCAATTTAGCTCTTCATGAGCATATAAAATAAACGCATGATGATGATGATGATGATGATGATGATGATGATGATGATGATGATGATGATGATGATGCCTACAGAAACCATAACGAAGGTGCAATGGCGGTTGCCAAGATAGATAGTGGTGGATACAGCGGCGCCAGGAACATTGCGATTTTTGTTGCATGACCAGCAATTGCAGGTTCATACGGGACAATTTAAACTAAATGCTATATAGGATGAAAAGGTTATCTTTCTCTCAAGTTACAACATTTCATACGGGCACATAAAAGTATTGACTGCATCTTGGTGGTTCTTTGAGTGTAAAACGCTGGCGTTTTGAGATGCCGAAGAAACTACGCTAAACTAGTCTGCTTTTTTTTTTACACGTTCTAATAGCAAGAGAACAAAAACGTTTCCGCTGGTGTGTTGGATGTAATCATTCTAAAATTTCGAAAAAAATGTTTGTTCAGCGCTGTTTGGAGAGGTTGTAATTTTGTGGCGCTGATTAGTTTTAAACAAACCGATAAAACTGTTGAGACAAGTTAAGTTGTTCCAAAACATGAACATGTGTGTACAACCATTCAGAACAACTTCGGAATGAAAATATTCTCACCTTCAGTATTGAACCCAACTGCGAGTAAATTGCATGCTGATTTTTTTATTATTTATGAAATATTATTTGCTTCTTCAGTGATGTCTCATTAATGTGGACATTATCGTTTCCACCGTTAATTGCCTATAAAGTGAGTTGTTGACAAAACGAAACGAAAATGCAGGTATTTACTCAGATCGTCCACGAAAATTTTATCAGTGTAGCGGGATATCCACATTAACGGGTCTATATTAACAGGACTGGAATGCATTCCCCTCGTTATGTTGGTCATTTTGTGCTAAAGATTGTCAACATATGTTCCTCTTCTTAAAAAAAAAGTAGCAGGATATATCACAACACAACTTCTTAAAAAACACCTAAAATTTTGTTTTATGTCAGGTCCCAAATATTTCTCAAACCTTGTTCAAACAATCGCATATTTGAAAAAGAAGTCTATATTAGTCAAATCATCAAATGGATAGAAGAAATACCCACTAAAAATAATTGCTTGTCATCTCGACCATTTAAAAAATGGTGCGCGTACGATGTTTCCCGCTGTATCAATACTTCAATGCAAGATGTTAACGATCCGGGCTGCCCTCTCCACGCAGAAACACTTCGGAACACGGGACGTGATAGCTGGGTTCGTACGAAGAAAGTTGCGAAAAGCGCGTGTGGAACATATAACTTTTTTAACAGGCTTCACAACTTCAGGACTTGCCTCCAAGCAGCGCGGTGGTCATGTTCTTCATTACGCTTATTTCCGCACTACTCTTATCGTTCGTGTTGCCTGGCGGAAGCCAAAAGGAAAAAAACTACGATCCATGCCTTCACAAACTCAGTAAGTATGTGCCAACTTACCGCCAAATGTTAACAAAGGCAGGTTTTTGACCGGGCACTGCATCACTGGCGGTGCAGCCGTTCACAGCATTAAAACGTCCGTCTGTGATCGGTTCGAATTCTTTTATTGTATAGGTTATCCAATATGTTATGTTCGCAGACATTTCCGGTAAAATCAACTAACGTGCCAACGCAAGTTGGTATCATTGCAATTTTTATTTTAAATAAACTCAATCAACCAATACCACAAACTGATAAAATCTTTTAAACCTAGCCGTGCGTCTGGGTTTTAATGGTTCCGTTTAGGATAGTCAGAAACTAAAAGAACAAATTCTCAAAATTGAAATGACGAAGATAGTTTTTTTTTCAGATATGTAGCGACAAAACAAAAGTAAAACAAGAAGTAGTCGTGTTGCAAGAAACGTGTACCGCAAGATTTAATGTTACAAAATTAATTGAATATCGTAAAATAAAATAGTTCTTTAAGTTACACATATCAATGCGCTCTTATAAGCTGTTGTGGACTGCGAACTCGAGTATAGTACCTCTTTTTGCGCAGGTGTGTGGCAAGTTTCTAAAGGAGCCCTGCTCGAGCTAAACTTTTGGACAAATGTCTCATCCCGATTTTTAGAAAGGCCGACTACTCACCGACAATGATTCAGAAGGTAAGATTTTATTTCCGCGAATGCACGTTAATGTATTACTTGAACATGTAAGATTAACAATTTGAATAAAACTTTTTTACAGTATAATGCCACGTACGTCGCCGAGCGAGCGCGTGCGTGGCTGAATGGTTGCCGTGCTTGGTTACGCGCGTAGGCTCCACGTTCGATTCCAAGGAGCGGACTCTCTCTCGTTTTTTCTTCCAACTTGAAGTTCTCGTAAGTTCGAGAACCTTCGTCGTATGATTGAGTTACGAGTGTTCTACGCCCCGAACGTTCTACTCCGAACGTTCTAAAAACCCACGCAGGCTACAAGAGAAGCTCCGCCTGGCGGTCCGGAGTCAGTCTCGCTTTCGCGCTCGACGGCGCTACTCCGCCGACCTTCGACGCCAGCGACCCCACACATTTTTGTATTTGGTTTTGGGCACAAGTTCGCCCCTTTTAAACGTTTAGTTCCTACTGCACTAACCGTCTCTCTGCCTGTCATTTGTGACAATATATCCTAGTGGTGCTTTATTTGCCTAGCGCATTTTTTGTCAATTTTGTAAAGTTGGGTGACCGCATATTCACTGCCCACACATATGTTGTTACTGACGAAGAGCACATTTTCTAAGTTTTCTAACTTGACTGCAGCACATGCAATATATTTATTTAATATGTTGTTGCTGATAAATAGCTTGTTTACGAAATTTCTGATCTTGGGTACTGCAGATGCAATGTCTTTCCATGCTATCTTATTCCTGATAGATGTCGGATATTCGTTACAGAAAAAAGGGCTGGGAAGTATGACAAATGAAACGCGATGGTGATGAAGATTTCAGTATTTTTATTTCAGTATCAAGATGTATTTGTAATAAATATTTGCATCTGACTAGGGACACACTTTTCAATGCATCAATATTAGGCTGTCTCGTTACATTGATTGTCGATGGACAACCCTTTTTAACGTAAATATGGCATTTTTCACAGTCTTCTGATAATCTCTGAAAACTATAATACCGAGTATGTCCTTTTCCAGATATCCAGAGTACTATAAGAAACAACCGTTTGTACTAAAAGAAACCACTTGAACGTTGAGAAGTCGTTTTCCTGAGGGTAAAATGAAAAGCGTTTTCCGTGCGAGGTAATGTCGTATTTACGTTAGGAAAACCTGATATTTCCTGCTATGTAGGAAATGGTACACCAAAAAAAAAAAAATGTAAACAAATGAAAGCAAACAAATTAGAAAAGAAATTGTGCTTCAAGATTACCCGTTTGATATGCATCCCCTCAACACGGATTTCTGCTCATTTGCAGCTATAGGAGTACTTATTTCGTAGCGCTACGTCGAGTCCAATAAGTCGCTGCCTTAAAATCAAACTGTCTCGATGTTTTTTTCTTTCTTCGTAGTGCCTAGAGTACCGTCCGACGGCTCTCTTGCAGTGCGTTCAAGTGCCATCCGACGGCACTCCACTTGCGCCTTAAGTGCCGCCCAAAAGTCTCGTATAATACGAATTCTCAAAACAAGTTTTCCGAAGTTGTATCGCAGCTTAGTAGTAAGCAACAAAATGTTTAGCTGGGCTTGTTGGTTCATGACTGGAAATGAGCGCGAAAGGAACGGGGACAGGAGAAGAAGAGGAAGGCCCCGTGTTGTCATCCGCTTCATCACCTGCCCCCGTCCCTTTGGCGCTCATTTCCAGCAGTAGTGAGACGTCTGCCTAATACGCAGCGGACCCAGGTTCGATCCACAGTGTGGGCTTACTCTTTTTTTTTCTTTTTTCTCTCGAACATTTTGTTTTTTCGAGGCATTTGGCGATATTTATGACATTTCTTTTTTATGATTAGCACTGAAAAAAAAAAAACGAATGTTGTCGACGAAACTTCGCTGAACAAAATGGTATGGGACTCCCTTTCCGGAGGCGCATGGGCGACAGCGGGGATTGGCTTGCCGGCTAGACGCCGCGAAGCGGCACGTGTACGACGGGGCCAAGTTAGAGTAACTGTATATGCTCCGCTTGCGGAGCGAAATTACCGCAATGGTGCCACACTGGATCCAAGCACTGCGGGAAGCCACGGTCGGTTTTTGCAGGGGACGCGAAGGCGCAGACGCGAGGCGGCGTGCTGAGGCGCGCTGCGTAAGGAAAATAGTGCGGCGACGAGCCGCGCATTCGCCGTCATCGTCCTCCCGTCGTTTCCTGTTTCCCTCTCGATTGCAAAGATCGCACCCGCGGATCCTGCGGGTCGCGTGTGAAGTGAAGTCGTCAATTCATTGCGGTAAACGACGCAGCGACTGACGAAAACGCCGTCCCCTCGCTTTCGGACGAGAACTCGCCGACTCGACAAGATGGCCGGACGTGCCGGTCGCGTATCGCGTTTCACGTATCGCGTATCGTCGTCGGTGTCGTCTGCTTCCGATACCTTGGAAACGGATGTCCTAAAACATCGCTCGCGTTATAAACAAAAAAACAGGATTGAATTGTACCCAGTTGACGCACATAATGTTCAATGACTTAGGAAGATTTCGGTTCGTTTGATTTTAGTCTGGGATCTATATTTTGTGAACTCAAAGCGGAAAATATGTTTCCCCGAAACTCGGCGCTCTGGAAGGCCGCTTTCCCGCACGCAGGTTGGCTCCAGTTCTGCGCACGTGACCACTCCTCCGCCAATACGGAGATGGCGGCGAAAGGAAAAGGAACGCGATACTCTGGCTCTGCAAGCAGAGCCTATACAGTTACTCTAGGCCAAGTGGGTTAGTAGTTTTGTTAATAGCAGCCGCATACTGTCGCCGCGAAGCGGCGTGAATGCAGGCGGGTGGATGAGTTAACGAGCTCCCCAGTGACACACACGCCGTCCGAATTTCTTTCCGACGGCACTTGTAGGCGCGAGTGGAGTGTTGTCGGACGGCACTCTAGGCACAGCCTTTTTTTTTCAAAGCTGAAGAGACTTTTTACCTGTCTTTAAATTATATTTTTTGTATACTTCAATACCCTTTCGTAAATAGATAAATATATATGATTGCTTGTGGCCTTAATTACTTTAGCGATTATTGTAATATTTATAACAAAAAATTGGGTTGCTGGGGATATTTATACAGCGTGTAGTTGGTCAGCCATTTAAAGTTGCGACGAGTCACTCACTGTAGATGAGTAAATTTAGCCAGTGCAGCACAACTGCTAGCCTGGGGTCTTTAACGTGCACCATGCAGTAGTGAAACACGACCGCACGCCGGTACGATGCTCACCCAGATCGGAAACGGGCAGGGGTGGGGCTAATATTTATCACTTGTGGAGTACAGCGTCAATTGGAGAAAACTCACTTCTGCATATTTATTTTTATAGCTTGTGTTTCTCTAGCTGCATTCAAAAATACGCTTTGACTTTTTCAGTTATATCCACGAAATATTGTGATACACGAACGACAAATCTAATCTATTCCAAAATCCGTACTTATGGCATTTTAGAGTGCGCATCTCTCCATACGTATGCTTAAATTCATTTGAGCATATGTACCCAACCCTGCACGTTACAAAGATGCATCTCCTATTTCAATATAAAAAGTGTCGAAAATAAGCTCGCTCAGAACATGTGTAAATGGGTGATTTCATCTCAAATCGTGCAAGCAAAAATGACGGGTCCTCAAACAATTCGGAAGAACATATATGGTGGTGGAAAATGTCTCACAGAACATTTGTTTTTCTTGAGTTTTAGGCTTTGAAAGAGAAGAAGGTACGTCTTGCCATATTTTGCCGTTTTCACGAGCTACACCATCTGGAATCTCGAAACTATTTTTTTACAACATTTATAACTTGTTTTACCTGTTTAGGACTTGGTATAGGAAGGGTAAAAGTTTTCCTAAAGTGTATTTTTTACGTTATTTTATAAAATAAAAATGATTGATTCATGCATCTTTGACAATAATAGGCCAAGTTTGAGTTGAGCTACCTTTCGATGTATAATTACTTAGGACACAAGAAACACATGAAATGAAAGTTTGCATCTAAGCCAATATAAAAATTAAAATATTGTTCATTTAGGTATAGTTTGTATGAAATACACAATACCAAAAACTTGAGAAGAAATGCTAAAAACAAAATTCAACGTCATTTTAAAATAAACGTATGCTTTTATTTTTCTAGTGTTTTTACATGAAAAGCGTCTATGTGTTCTTATATATGCCATACAATTTCTATGACATATAGGGTTTCGTCATATTAAGCAGTTCGTTTAAAAAGACGACATTTTTACCTCCATTCGAAGATAAAAGGATAAAGTTTGTTACCAAATCGTCGAGTAAATGTATATTTATATATGCTTGTTGCCATGGCCATAGTATTTATAATATACATCATGTACCACTTAGTAAAAATGAGACATGACTGGTAATGTTATAATTATAAAAAAACACTTCATGCAAATGTCCAGTTCATTTATAAAATGTAGAAGGCTGGTTTATAAAATCTTAAGATTCACACCTCTTTTTAATATAAACTCATTGAAAGGTCTTTTCTTTATACAAGCGTACAAATTTAGTTTCACTAAACCTCGATGTCAGGCAATGAAGGGACGATATAAATTATTACCAGAAACCTAGCGGGCCGAGTGCTAAATTTTGCTTATTTCATGTGGCCGCATTTTCACGTATGCTGGCGAGGCTCGTTTAAAACTTCTTGACTTTCTGGGTTTTTTTTTTTGAGGCAATAAGAAATCATACAGATAAACACGGGAAGTGCATAACAATACATAGTATTTTTTATTATTATAAGCTCAGTGTAACGTTTATGGTGATAAAATAAAAAGTGGTTTTATGTGAGGTTACATTCCCCGTTCAGGATTCGTTTTTTGTTTTTATCACAACACTGAAAGATTTGTTTCTATTCTGAGCCTTCATTCACAAGTGGCACAATTGAAAATTTTTCACAGGAATAAAACGAATTCCATTCTTTTTTACTGTTTCACAGTGTTGAGCGAGGCATGCTGCCTCACTTTTGAGGAGTAGAATTCCTGGAACTTTCGGGGCAACTACACGAGAAAAATCATCAGCGCGCCCCAATGGATTCCAGTTCCGTCGACCTGAGGTTGTGCAAGGAGGATTGGTGCTTGAGGACTTTCCGCACGCCATTACGTTCACTTTTGCCGTGTCCCGTGGCTTCAAAAATCCATTTGGTCATCTCTTTTTCCTTTGTTATCACTTACAGTTGAAACCTATTTTTGAAATGTCTAGACTCCCCGTCGGAGAGGTAAACAAGTTTTCTAAATATCGGAATGTTTTATTCCAGCCACACTTCAACTATGCGCAGAGCGGACAGCGCGTGTTCTGTATTGTGCACGATATCGTCGCTGACAACTCCGAAGCTGTAGATTTTGCGCTCAGTTGTAGCGAGGCAGTTTGAATATAGACACGAGTTGGTTCTTCCAATGAAAGCATTGTACCGCTCGCGGAAAAACGACGCTCCAATTTGGCGCAAAATCAAAAAACAATACGATGGTACGAGCCTTGAGATGTGACTTTTCTGAGCTTATAGCAAGCAGCTGAGCATGTCGGATGAATTGAGGAAATACTTTGTTACGCGTTTTTCTGACGCTCATTGCAAAATGCGTTGCTTCCCATTTGTTTCTTTAGCAATTTTCAAGATTCCCACAAAGCTACTTCGATTTACTTATATTCCTGTACTGGTAGCGATTCCAGGGTTAAACTATTTATTTTTGGACACATCTTACAGGTCAGCGAGGCACATTCCTTAGTCGGGTTAGTACACAGGCAAACTCTCTTAACGTCTTGAGGACTGAATTCTTGGTCGCCCCCATTTAATATTTCTGCCAGGCAAAGAGTAGTTTCTCCCTCCCTTGGTTTTTGTTAACTGTGCCTAACAAACTGAGATGAGACACGAGGTACGTGGACACAAGCAGAACCTGCCAGCGAAGCAAAACGTTGGGAAAAGGCTGTCGTTCTCGAAGGGGGCGGCACATGAGCTTTAGCTTTGGTAGCGCGTCCAGGTAATCACAGGTTGTCTATAGCTTCCTTTCTATCACGTGGACGAATCGTCCCATGATAGTCGTTTAGAATGTTCATAGTGACTCTGTCTCTACTATATAAACAACCACGACAGCTATCTATAAAGGGGATGTGACACTCCCAGAGATAAAAGGGGTGGCGGCATGTTTACGTCCCGCTCGGCTCGTGAATCGCCCTTTCTTTCCCACTTTATGCCGAAGAAAAATAGCCGATAGAACTTACGAGAACCTTGGAGGTACTCATATCTAAAAAAGAAAATATATATATAAAACGCGAAATAGGGGAAGACGCGCACATTGCAGAAAAACGAAAGCAAGCGGCAAAGTGGCGCGATGCTATCAGAACTGTTCGTTCCACCTCATATCATTCTTCGAGATTTGGAGCGCCCGTTTGGTTTCGCAAACATAGAAGTGCCAATATGGTAAAGACGGACATTAAGAGGTTTCAACAATCCTAGCTTAGCTATCGTGTAGAGGAAGTTGTTTGAAGAAGAAAAAAATTCATGCACGCTTTTCGACAGAGCTCGGCGGGCCAGTCGCTTTGAAATGTTTTCCCCCACAAGTGCTCTATTAACTCACAGAAAACTTTTAAAACGTCATATTTGTGTCTGTTAATCTCATATGTCAATGCTTAAACATTATTTGAGAACAGTTTCGATTTCTGTAGTTTACTAAGTAAGCAAACCGAGAGTGCGGAAGAACGCCTTACCATATTATACTATAAGTAATATCGATGTATACGTTGTTCCGAAATGTGTGTGGATTCAAAAAAACAATCAAAACTATGATCATGTTGCAATAATAACTAATATTTATGTGAAAAACGAACGACAGAGATATGCGTCGTAGAATGGGTACAAATATGTCTTATATTCAAACACGCTGCCTAATATGGCAATATCGTATATGTCAAAGAAATGTTATAGCATTTATAAGAGCACGTAAAAAGCTTTTCATATAAAAAGTTCAAGACAGTTAAAAATATGCATTTTCTTCAAATGGCGTTGAATTTCGTACTTTTAGCTTTCCTTCTCATGTTTGCAGTGTTGTTTCTTTAATATAAGCTATGCTTATATTAACGAAATTATAAATTTTAAATATGTTTAGGTACAAGCTTTCTTGTGATATGTTTCTTGTTCCTTAAATAATCGTACATCGAAAGCTAGCTCTGATTTAAATACTGGCTCATTACTGTCAAAAGTAAAAAGATTCCAAAATTTGTATTTTATAAAATAAAATAAGAACACACTTCCAGTGAACTTCTGACCCTTCTATATAAAGTATTGAAGCAGTAAGATAAGTTGTCATTGCTGTGAAAAATATATTCTAAACGTTGCAAGACTCAAAAATTGTGTCACTAGTGAAAACTGCAAAAATCGCAAGACCTACCTTGTGCCCCTTCGAAGGCCAAAACTCAAGAACAAAAAATATTCCGTAGTTCTAATTTGCGGGTTTGTCCTAGTCAGACATTTTCCACCAACATATTTTTGTCAAGGATATTTTTGGGATCGATAATTTTTTTTCCACGATTTGAAGATAAAATTACTCAAGTATAATTGATAATCCGTGCCGTCAGAAAAATAACTAAAGTACATTTTGTTTATTTCTGGCGCCTCTCGTATGTCTGTTATGCACACTATATGTAATCCTTCTGTTGACGCAACGAAGACAAGTAAGTATAGCCTGATGGCACTAGAGCGTCCAAAATAAATGTGAGAGGGAGGGGAGAAAGAGAAAACTGCAAAGTTTTCTGGCTTCGAAGTTTCAGGGCATCTGTTCACAGAGATTCATTGCAACAGTGGCTCAAAACCATCTCCTTGACATTTACATTATGTTGGTCGTGCACCACTAGACACTTGAAAAATAACTGGCGAGAAATAATTTTGGAGATCTAAAATCTTACAATTTTTAAATGCCAAATGATACTCCCATGAGAGCTACGCAAATGTTTAAAAAGTTATATCGCTCGATGTCAACAAAAGCACCGCTAATATATGTTATGCTCATTATACATAAGAAGTCAGTTAAAGTTGACAATTAGGATAGAGCTGCACAATCACACTGCTAAATTAAGTTATGTCACAACCCTTGACTACTCAGCCGTGAATGTTTCAACGACCAGTGCCTTCACTTACCTCTCGACTTACAAAAGAGCTAGTCTAACCTCATTCCAATATGCAGCTCGGGGACCAGTCTAGTGTGAAATAGACCCTACTCAAAACTCCATCAAGCAACCTTGGCGGTTGCCATTTTTTGGGCACGAATCATGTGATTGGATCCGAGTCCTCGCCGAACTCTGACGTCACACTCGTTTTTCGGTACGAGCTGAGCCGGACTTCATGGCTAATGCTGACGCAGCCCTCGTGTCCAATACTTGCACAAAGCACGCGGCCAAGCAATGGAAGACTCAAATAATTGGCGCCACAGCTCCTAGATGGCGTGCACTTCTAAACAATTGTCTATTGAGTGCCCATAAAGGTTTATGTTCTTGTGATTTCATCTGACAGTGATATTTGGGATCTAAAGGTCAGGTGTTTCTGTCAAATGGTTCGAGGCATTCACAGTCAAGAATGATAAAGAATTCCTCTTTATCTAGCATGTCTGAGTAATTATATTGGTAAATTGATTTTAGCTTTACTTATTCCTTTCAGGTGATATTCAAGCTTTGCACGGTTTTCTGGTTCTGCATACACAAATACAAGGACGTGCAGAAGACACAGGTTAGTTTAGACTTCAAACGACTTCATAAAAGTGCCAATAGCAGATTTTTCCTGAAACTGACTGTTGAAAAAGAAAGATTTTTATATGAAACTGTTGACTCATCTGTGTAAATATTAAACTATTTTCTAGACTCTCAGCCATCGAATAATATTCTGAATTCATGGAGTCACTTTTTGTATTGATGTTCTTTTTTCATTAATATTTAATGTATTTTACAAAGATGCAGCCATTCCTCTTTTACTGAGAATAATGATTTGATCTAGCAATGCGGTTCTGTTAAAATGTCTAGTCCGATTGTGCTTTCGTGAATCACTTTTTTCTAAACTTCCCTCCCAACGGTGAAAGAACTTGCCCGGTACTACTTGTGCAAAAGTCCAATGCGCATCGCTTCGTGTTCATTAACGTTATTAAGAGCTTGATGAACAGTACTCTATAATCGATCTTTCTGTTTCGCTTAACATGCATTACGATTAATATAATCTTCTTTAAACTTTTACATACTTGCCTGTAGGGACTGGACGCCTACAGCAGGAAGCTCTCAACTTGTGTGCAACAGATGGAAAGTCTGCTGGCGGTACAACTACAGCCCGTGAGAAACTTTTCCAATTCACAACTCAAAAGAAACAGTAAGCCTAACAAAATAATGATGAATAGAAGAGTTTGTTAGGACCAAAGTAGTTTGCACTTTTATTCGTGGAAGCTACTAAATGTTTACGCACACACCCTTGTAGATATTTCCCGCCTTCCTTGTAGTGCACATGTGTGAACCTGACTTACCCGAAAAACACTCAAAGAGCGAACTCTGCGTTCTACGAAATCAGCCCAGCGAATGATGAGGCGGAACATCCGTTTAGACCTAAAAATGAGCTCTTAGCTGTGGCATTACGCAATGCAAAGCGTCATGCTTCACGTGCATAATGCCATAGTGCAGACTTACGCACTTACGGCGTACAAAACTCCAATCTGCTAAGGCTCACTCGGTACATGGAGTTTTATTAAATTATCACAAGGAAGCTGCGTAGATGCGCTCTGCGGTAAATACGAATAGCGTAGAGCAATCTGCAGCAAACGCATCAGAATGAACCCTAAAACCCGAGTGCTGTTCATGATCATCTGCACGCATCTTGAGGCCTGACTTCACAATAGAGCCATAAGGTCGTTTTAAAGCCACGCCAATGCCGGACGTAACAGGCATTGAGTCATTATAGTGTAAACTTTGGCTTAATGATTTTACCCTGTACGTTTGTGCTGCTTACAGGCCTCCCAACAAATCTGCGACTTTTTTTACATTCTGTATACGTACATGCAATCAAACGTTCTACCAAATGATAATATAATAATGCGGGAAATTCAACCTGCCTGAAATCGTTTGGCCCGAACCTCAAGACCCCTTAGCATGCCTTGGCGGAACTAATCCTATGTGCGATATTTGCTTTAGTTATCAGTTAACCGAGATTGTGTCAAGTTTTACACGTAGACAGGCTTCCTCGCAGACTGTCCTGGACCTGTTATTCGTGAGCGACTACTTTCTAAAAGAGGTAGACGTGAACATCGTTGACGGCATATCTGACCATGACATTGCGGTTGCCTCGCTTAGACTAGATACGGTGCTAAAAAATAGCAGCAAGCTTACTCAAGTTTTACACTTAAATCGTGCTAATGATGTGGTAATCTTGGATTGTTTATATTTTCATTTAAACTCTCTTTATGAACTTTTCCTGCGATCAGATAGTTCCAAAAATCGGCTTTAGAATTCCATCAATTCCTTCAAGTCAATAATTTCATTGTATGAGGACCCATATTCCAACTAAAATCAAAAGAACCGCTAAGCGAAATCCTTGGATAACACGTGAAATCATTCATATTAAGCGAAAAATTAACTGACTCCAAAAGTAAACAACGATTAAAAAAAGTGCATCAAAAAAGAACAAATCACGAACTTAACTAAAGAACTTGGAAGCAAAATAATGTGTGTAAAAGAAGTTTTACAACGAAATTATTTATTTCTTCATCAGAACAGCACCAGATAAATTTCGGAGGTACATAAATTCACGCGCACAAGTAACGAAACAGCAATCGTCAGCAGGCCGGACAAGGCTAAAAACTTCAATGACTACTTTCTTTCAGTCTCTACACGCGACAACGGCGTTGTGCCACCCTAGAGGAATAGGCAATTGCAAGATACCTTGGGCAACATAACAATATCTGAGGCCGGCATACTCTGTCTTCCATTTAATCTTGACCCTAAAAAAAGTGCCGGGCCAGATAAATATTACAAACGCCTTTGTGATAGGGTATGCAATATGGATATCAAATACTTATCACTAATACATAGGAAATCGCTACAAGGATCAACCATTGCACCCTACTGGAACCCAGCTAAAGTTATTCCAATTCCTAAGTCTGGCAGCAGAGAAAGCATTTAGAACTATAGACCGATTTCACTTACATCAACGTGCAGCAAATTATAAAAACATGTTATCCTAAATCATATAACTGCCTTCGTCGAAGAAAACAACGTTCTAGGTGTAAGCCGGCACGGTTTTCGATCCGGATTGTCAACCGTTACTCAGTTAATTGAAAGCGTGCACGACTTTTCTTCGGTTATAAATCGTAGAAGCCAGGTGGATGGACATATTTGTAGACCTGTCAAAAGTGTTCGACAAGGTCTCCCACAATAATCTATTTTTCAAGTTAACAAAAATCTTAGGCGACGGACTAGTTGTAAATTGGATTAAGGACTACCTCTCTGGACGATCTCAATTCGTGAAAATTAACGGAAATAGCTCAGCTAATAAAACCGTGTGTTCGGGGTACCTCAGGGTCCAGCACTTTCACCGCTTCTCTTCCTGCTCTATATTAATGGCATAACTGATAACATCGACATCAATATTAGACTCTTTGCTGACGATTGTATAATATATTCTGAACTAAAAATTCTTTGGACCACTTAAAATTACAAAGCCGGTTGGACAAGATCTCAGACTGATGTAAAGAATGGCAGATGCTTATTAACACAGACAAAACAGTAGCCATGTCCATAAGTAGAAAGTAAAACATACTGAATCATTCTGATACGATCAACGAAAACATTATACGAAACGTGCACGAGTTCAAGTATCTGGGTGTCTTGTTCACACGTGGTCTGAACTGGGGCATGCACATAAACGCAGTGACCAAAAAGCGTAAACGAAATTGTGGTGCATAAGAAGGCGACTAAAATACGCTTCCCGCGATACCAAACTGTTGGCCTACACAGCACTTATTCAGCCTGTGCTTGAACATGCCAGCCCTGCTTGGTTCCCCTTCACAAACACTAACATACATAAATTGGAAAAAGTGCAGAGGCTCGCTGTAAGGTTCATTACCAGTAAGTTCGGCACGCGTGATTTACCATCTGAGCTGTGTGGAGTGCTCGGCGTGCAGCCATTAGAAGAAAAAAGAGCTAAGCTTACGAGATTGAAGCTAATTCACCAAACAGCCAATAACTCGACTAAAATTTAAAAAAAAAACCAAGTACCTTATTTCCCACGATGGACGAGAAACCAGTTCAAACCATGGGAAATTATTCAGAGAGTTCCAACCTAAAGATAATTTCTTTAAATTTTAATTTTCTTTCGTTAGCAGTCCAGGAATGAAATTGTTTGCCCGGACACGTTGTCCGCACTAGCTCGCTAACAGGGTTTATGAATGATATCGAAGCGCCCATGATGTGAAAATACCATGTCTCACCCACTCCGTTGGTTTCATATATTTGTTATCCTCTGTATAACTCTGCTTTCTCTGTACTATGGTTAATGCATCTGTGTTTTGTACCACCCTACGAAAATCCTCGAATGAGGATTAGTATTACTGATAAATAAATAAATTAAGCGACACGATTGTCACGTCGCTTTTCTTATGACACGGAAAAGGTGCAAAATGTCATCTCTATCTACTCAAATTTCAAAAGGTGCCTATCTTCGTCCCTCCTTTCTGTACAGCTTTCATTATATTAGTCAATGCCCCACCGAAAACATTTGTGAAAAAATCAATTATGTTGCTGTCTAATTAAGCGATTACCTGTAGTCCAAAATGAAAGAGCCGCGCGCAGGTGATGTGTCAATTTACCAGATAAATTTAGAGGGTAAACGTAATTTGTGTGTAGGTCACGTGACATCTAGCCACGTGAAGTCATTTTCCCCGCTAAATTTAGCGGTGAAACTGAATTGGTGTTGAGGTCACGGGATATGAATATTGCCACTAAATCTAGGGGGAAGCTGAATTTGCGTCTAGGTCACGTGACATCATGTGACGTCATTTTTTCCGCCAAATTTAGGGGGTAACTGAATTTGTGCATAGGTCACGTAACAAAAATTCATGTGACGCCATTTTTTCCCGATAAATTTAGGGGGAAACTAGATTGGTGGAGGTCACGTGACGTCTATTTTTCCGCTAAATTTAGCGGGAAAACTCAGTTGGTGTTGAGGTCACGTGACGTCAATTGTCCCGTTAAATTCAGCGCGGAAACTGAATTTGTGTATACGTCATGTGAATCAAGCCATGTGACGTCATTTTCCCCGCTAAATATAGCGAGGAAACTGAATTGGTGGTGAAGTCACGGGGTATCAATTTTTCCGCTAAATCAAGCAGGGCTATCTGAATTCCTGTATAGGTCACGTGACAGGAGGTCCCATCATTTTCCCCGCCAAATTTAGCTGGGTAACTAAATTTGTGTATAGATCACGGACACCAAGCCATGTGACGTCATTTTTACCGCTAAATTTGGTTGGGTGAATAGGGAGTTTTCTTAGACCGCGTTTCCCCTCCGCTAAGCCCTCCGCAACGAAGAAGCCGCTACTGCGCCTGCGCGCCGACGTCCTTGGCTGTAGAGTTCTGGTTATCGTAGCGGGTTGCGGAGGGCGTCGCTGGGACGGCGAAAACGATCTACGAATCCTCCCAAGTAAACGGCCAGAATCGTACCTCAAACTGACCAAGAGATCCTACGAAAGCCAGTCGCTTTAAAACAGAGCAACACGAGCATTGTCTAGACGAACACCTTGTTCGCTGGCAAGTCTGCATTTGCCAACAACAGGTGGGGGCACTGCGCATGTGGAGCAACCAGGATCGCCAGACGTAAAGCGCTTGCCCTACCGCCGCGCTGACAGCAGTGACACCGCAGCAGCGTCACGTCAGAGTCTCGCATTGGTGTGTAAAGGGGTCACAAGCTTTGCTGGAAGCGAAAACCAGGTATCGGAAAAACCTAAAAGTGCGCACCAAACAAGGCGGATATTACATGTACCTAGGAGGCTTAAAACTAATACGTACTAACATTGCTCCAATTCGGTTTGATAGACAGAACACAAAAATGAACAAAGTATACGTTCTACTTAACACTGCTCATAACGATTTAACACTTTGAAAAGTGGAAATTCATTCATATCTGGAAATTGGAGTTCACACGAGGCGATGATTAACACACTAGAGGAACGAAGAGTGGCTCACGATCAACCTAAATGCCTAAAACCAACATGAAAATTTCCTCAGGCTTTCTGATGGAGTGATGTCACATTTAAAACTTCCAGGTCGAGCAGGCAGTGTAAAAACACAATATGTCTCGTTGTTCTTTTTTTTCTCTTGTTCTTCTAGGGTGAATTTTTCCAGTATTCATTTTACACATCAAACATCTTGTAATCAGGAGAGAACAAGCGCGTATTACCCAAATTACATCAGTCGTCTCGTCTTTAGTGTTGTCAGATAAAGCCTTTCAAGTTAGAAAAAAACGGCTTGGACCAAATTTCAAAGTTTAACTTCACAAAATACATCTATTTTGACATATAATTTCAGTTCATACTTCAGCCACAGCTATTTATGTGTTGAAGCAATTCCGAATCAGATCAGCGACCATCCCAATTTCTCCGGAGCTACCCTATATTGATTGTATATTCCAATATGTATGCTAGGGCACTCAGTGAAGAGCGTAATAAAGAACCAAATGCTAACTTTGGCTTTTGGTCGGAGAACCTTGAATCGAAACGAGAAACTTGGAGACGATCAGTCAATTCAAAGTGTTTTATTTATGGAGCAAGTGCGGTCATATCCTGAAACCCTGAATTTAAAATATGGTATCGAAACTAAACACCTCGAGAACTGGTCAAAACCTCGCAGTGAAATATAATCTGCCAAAGAAATCTCATAAGTCGATTGGGCTATAATTTATTCAGGCAAAAATCGTTCAGCACAAAGAATATATACAGTGAGTTTCCTTGACTATATACCAATACCCATGTAATAGTATACAAAATGTTAGCATAGGACATTGTCTGCATTTAGGCTACAGAAAAGCACTACCAACTTCGATCTACGATCTCTACTCAACATTTTTAATAAATGAAACACTGATTCCCAGGCACGTAACCAGGATCTTGTCTTGGGGAGGGAGGGGGGGCACACATTACAAAATGCTGTATGAGGGGCGGGGGAAAGGAGGTCCCAGCAAAGTGGAAGATTTCGGGGAGGGGACCCGGCCCCTGCCCCCCCCCCCCCCTGGCTACGTGCCTGCTGATGATTCCATAACATACATACTACTTAACCAAATTTCGGAACGTAGTGAATTACATGATATCTCGTTAATATGAACACTTCCATTCCCGCAAAACGTTGTCCATAATCTGAGTTGTCCATAATAACTAGACAAAAATGCATATACCTCTCCAGTTTGTCCTCGAAAATGGTGTCCATATAGTGGTGTATCTATAGTAACAGGGTTCATATTAAGGGGACATGACTGAATTCACAAAACACGAACGCAGACTTTTGACCAGTCCTTCGCTTCCAGTTTAATAAAAAAAATATAAAAGAAAGTTGGTGTATTAAGATTTATGTAATTACGCTGATGCACTTGAACAAAAATAAGGAGTGGTGATATTTTAAATGAAATGTTCTCTTGAGCTCGCGCCTTAACCATGTTCCTGGTATGTTTCAATAAGTGTCTAAAATCAAGCGATGCATATAACCCTCTGCTATAAAGCTAGAGAAATAATATTTTCTCAAATGAAGAGAGTTGGGTCTACGATTCTAACCGCAAGAGCATATTTCGTAACAATATTACTCAATGTTGCCTCGTCTGTCTTACAATCAGTTGAAAACCCGTTTGACGTGTCAGCCTCACTGATACGCAGCAAATTATCAGACAATGCAAAAAAAAATAGATAACTAAATATACTAAATTACAGCATCTTTCAGCTCAAGTGACACTGCACAACTTGCGACTGCGTTTTGTTGCAGGAAATTTTCGGCAATTCCTCCAGCAGAGCGTACGCTAGCATTCTGAACGCAACGGTAAGATATGAAAACTACTGTCCTATATTGATAACATTTTCTACCACCCCACCAGCCTTGGCCTGTAATAACAGATAAATATAATACGTAAAAGCCACTAGGAGAGATATAAGAAAGTATAAGCAGCTTACACGGCAGAATAAAATAAGGCACTTGGATACCAAATTAAAGTTATTTCTTAATATTACCTTGACAAATATATATTCTAAGCACTACCCCTAGTAGTTCGAAAAGCTGTCCCATTCCATGTCTAAACCTACATTAATATACATATAAGCTCCGTTGGATGTTTGCTATATGCCGGACGTTTCCTGCTCTACATATAGAAGAACAATGGGTAAATGTATTCCTTCCGGTTAATCACTACAGTGTAAATATTCCAAAAGCTCTCTTGGTCAAAGGAAATACAGATTTGCGTAATTCAACACCGAAAACATATTAAATATTGCAATGCTAATCTCTAAGGTCTTCCACTTCAGCCGATGACCAACTTGGTGACACAGCCTTGTAGCGAATCAAATTGTAAAGAGCATTCGTCACAAAAAGACGATCAAACAGCAAATAAAATGCAATACAATATTTTGAATTTAACAACTTACTTCAACTTGGAATGTATAATATTTTGATTCCACCTTCAAAGCAAACAGGAAATATTATTTTGGTTTTAAAATTAAGCATATGAAAGAACTCTCCGCTTATGTAGACGGCTGTAATGAAATCTGGCTTTGTACTGGCAGTGTTCTTTATCCCTTCGCTAAGTCAAAATGCCTGCCTCAAGATATAAACATGTATATTAAATCGAATATTTTCTACCACTCAATGTATGTAGATATTCATTCAGTTGTCACTAAAGCTTACATTTCTTTAAAATAAAAAAACGTCAAATATTGAATTAAAAATGACTGTTGTGGCGCGTGAGCGTCAATTACTATTGCATCCTTATTGCAGGAATGCGCATACATTCATCGCATAGCAACGGACGACGTCGGAATCGCTCTGGCTGGTGCAAGATGGACCCGTGACACTCTGTTTTGAGAAACAATGTACGGTGCTTCCATTTGTATACTTTCCAATAAAGATATGCCACGTTTGACAGAAACCTATAGTGTGCGCGTGGCTTTATATTCTTCGCTATAGTTCCAGTATATTTGACATCAAAACACGAAATACTGAAGATTAGTAATGACCCTCAGTATTATTAGTTCCTATCAGAAATTTCGAACATCGTGAATTAGGTTGGATATCGAGCGCGAGTGATTTTTCTAGCTAATTAATGTGTCTTCTTTTAGGAGGTATTGAGAAGTTAGCTCTTCTGCCTAAAGGATAGAAGAGCTAACGAACGAAAGAAAATTTATAATAAAATTCCACGGGGCCATCGGTAACGGGCGTATACATCTGCAACACATGGAAACCATCGCGGGATAATCGCCCGAACCCCAAGAATCCTTGTCTCCGAATCCGAAGGTGTACGTAGTCGAAAACTTCAGCGAACACATTGTACAACATTATTTTCTCTTTGGTGACGGCGAGCGAGAAAGAATGTTGGAGGCGTAACATTTGTTAATTAGGATAATTATAAAAAGTCCCGGTTTGTAATAATTATGCCGGATTGTATTTTTACAAACATCCAAACCTTTTTATAAGGACAAATCTTACAGAAATTTTCTTCAAAGCATAAGATACTTTAGGTGTAACTATCTGAGATATGTTAAAAACGTTAATTTATGTTAACATATTTTCAAACAAGTATCTAAAAAAATGTTGTTTAATTACCACTTTAGTATTACCTGCATAATATTCACAGCGTAAAATGGCCCTTCTGCAGGCTGTTTTCGAACGCTATTTGGGAGTTCAAAATGTCGTATAAACCAATGAACGGAGTGCGTTGAAACGTTTCACAGCGGTGTCTTCAGGTGGTGCATTTATCATACTTAGATATGTATTGATGTAGGTTCCAGAAAAACAAATTCGCCTAAAAAACTGTTTTTTTCTGCTAATGCACAAGAAAGAAAACGGCAAAAAAATGCTTCTGGTTGACACTACTACTCACAGAGGTCACAACATAATGCAAAAAAACGTAGAAGTTTCTTAGACACGAACACCCTCAAGTAGATCCAGCAGAACCGAGCCTGTGTGGCGCCATCTGTGAGCAGCAACGTCAACCAGGCGGTCCTTGCCGTTTTGCTCTCTTATGCACAGGAAAAACAACAGGTTTTTGTAGTCTATATTTTTTTCCTGAAACATATATTGATAAAATTTGTGTCGTAAATGCACCACCTAAAGACACATTTGTAAAAAGTTTCAATGTGCTTCGTTCATTGGTTTAATTATCACCAATTGTCTTTAAGCCCGAATAGCGCTCGAGGACAGCATGTACATGGTTGAACAAAAGGATGTTGCCCCAATAGAAGGTTATAGATAGGTGACAGTTTAAAGGCACCATACAGAACAAAGAAAAAAATGTGATAGCTTACTGTAAGGATGTTTGAGCCATCCCGTTTCGGGTGGGGTGGAGGTGGAAAGGGGGGGGGGTGGAGGCGACATTCGCGGTTCCCCTTGCAGTTATGTTTTTGTTTTGTTTGTCGGGCGAAGGGACTTTTCTCGTAGACCCCCCGCCGGCCGCGGGTTTGTGGTGCGTGTTTTTCTTTTAGTGGCGGGGTGTGTTACGTGCGTGTGAGACCCCTCCGGGGCTGATCGGGTTTCGCCAGAGGTTCCTGGCAGACCGATTGTGCGCGGACTCTAAGGTTCTCATCGGAGCTGTCCGTCAGAGTCCTGTTGGAGGCTTGATTGATGTCAGTGTCATACTATCAGCGTCATGTTTCCCGCCACGTGCCTCTACCGAAGATTTGAAACTATTGGCTAACTCCCGTCCGACGGCAAGAATGTTGGTGCCCTCAAAAGTCCGTGCCCGGGCGAGAGAGCTCGATTTTTCAACGTGGACTGGATCCGCCATCGATAGCTAATCGAGTCGAAATCCCTTACATTGCGTACGGGGTCCGAGTATGCATTGTTTGTATCGAGTTTGTGTATATAGTGTGTAAATAAAGAGTTGTACACTTTAAAGGCACGAAGCTTCGCCTTGTGATCCTTCCCGGCTATGACGACGACGTCGCACACCTCCGACCGGACATCCGAACAGACTTTCGCTCCTCACCCCTCATCACGGCCCCGCAATGGCACCCCGAGGGGCCCAAACGTCAACATCATTCAAAAAACCATCTTAACTCTTACAGTACTAGATACGCGTATCCTGACGCAACGTTTCGTTTTCTTTCTTTTTTAACTTAAGTGCCCCTTTAGAACGAACCCATCGTTGAAACACCGCGGAGCCTCTCAGGGGAACAAGAAGTTTATGATGAAATTTCAGAATTAAATAGCTTCGCGTCATTCATAACCTTCACAGTGCTAGAAAAGGTCAAATCTGTTCGCTTCAGATTGTTAAAGCTAAGGGTGACACTGCTTTATTTGATCCGAACCACCATTGGCACATTTCTAAAATTGTAAAATTTGTTCTTAAAAGGCAACTCCGGTCACGATTTTCGAATTTGTGATTACGACTGTTTTCCGCTCAGCAGTGTCCCTGAATCACAAGATATATATTTCTTTCGATATTGTGTGTAGCTTTATAAATATCACGGCTCGAAGTTTTAGTTCGGGCGTCTACGACAAAACCCGAAACTATCTGCTAGAGGGATGGCAACACTGATCATCAGCTCTACGGCCGCGACGTGACGTCACCGTGGTGCTGCAGTACCAACGTTCCAACGTTACTAGATTACCTCAGTTGTGGAACTCCCGCAGAAGGAGGTACCCCCATCACTCACTTCAGTCCGCCTCCCGTCGTTTGAAGCGCCATCTAGATTTTCGTTTCATAAATGTGTGTTCCATAGAGTACGGTGGAACGACATCTAGGCGCTGTGCTTCAAAACGTACGTGTTCCATAAAATGCACTGCAGTTACCATAGCAGCCATGTGGCGCGTCGAACGACGGGAGGCGAGTCGTGGTGAAGTGAGGGGGGTACTGCTCGTGCAAGCAGCGTCTATGAGCAGTTCCGTAACAGAGCTAATCTAATAACGTTGCAACGTTCCTAGATTACCTCAGTTGTGGAACTCCCGTGCAAAGGGTACCCCTCCCCCCCCCCTCACTCACTTCAGTCCGCCTCACCGTCATTTGAAGCGCAATCTGGATTGTCCTCGCAAACTTGCTGCATTCGATAGGGTACAATGAAACGCCATCTACATTTCGTCTCACCCTACGATGGACTAAAGGCAAAAGCTACGGACCGCCATATCCAATCACGAGCCACTTAGAAATTGTGCGGTATTTCGCTTCGATGCACGTATCGGTGCCCGCGTCTCGCATCGCTGATGAGGGGACGGGCAGACAGTGGTTTGAATCGAAGAGCTTGAGTGACTCAACAATCTTACATCGCAAAGAAAGCCACGACATATAGGCTCTTTGCAGCGTTGAAGCTATAGACATGATGCGGTGCTTTTGGATTCGACATTATTAACCACCCTAATCAATGTTGCGTGTCATAGTATAGTGTGGAACGTGATTGGACCTGGTGGCCCGTGGCTTTGGCCTTTAGTCCATCGTAAGAGAGCAGTATAGACGCTGTGCTTCGAAACGTACGCGTTCCATAGAACACACCGCAGTTATCATTACAGCCTTCCGGCGCGTCGAACGACGGAAGTGCGAGCCGTGGGAGTCAAGAGAGGGTTGATGGCAATTAGCTTCGTTCGATTTCTTGCACCTCCTGCACCGGTGAAGAGAAGTGTAGGGCAGCGTACTTCCGGTATGTGTATTGGGATACGACCGGAACTACGCCGCCCTACAATTGTTTGCACCGGTGCAGCAGGTGCAGGTAAATCCAACGAAGCTAGTGTCTCGTGCAAGCAGCACCCATGAGCAGTCCCGTATCTGAGCTGATCTAATGACGTTGTGCGGTACGTGGTACAACGTGCGGATTCAATCGCGGCTCCACTGCGACGTGACGTCACGGGAGTGATGCGGTACACGTCGCCCAGTGTTCCTTGTCTAAAAGCAAACCAGCTTGCCACGCTCTAAAGAGCAGCTGGCCGCATCTTAAAAATCGGTTTTAGTGCAGTACGTGACTTCTCTTTGACGTAATATTACGGCTGTGATCATATTTCGTGCCACTAAAGCGATACCATGTCATTTAGTTTGGTTTCGTTTTCGACCGGAGTTGCCCTTTAAGCATAAACGGAACCCCGCACTCCTAGAAAGGTTTCTATCTTTCCGCCCCTGCATACCCCGTGGCAGGGCACAACAGCACAAACGGTATGGTGTACCTTGGTAACACAATAAAAAAGTGTAATCAAACACTTACTCAGAACTAAGCCAGTATATACACATTCCCGCAAGGATTCGAACCCAAAACCCGTATGTACTAACTGGATGACTTTCGACGTGCTACGGCTAAGGTGTTTGTTCGACACTTGTCCCATAACACTTTTAACGAGTCAGTGACCACTGAACTGCATGGTTATGTTGTAGAGGAGGGTGCAGGGCAATTAATATTGAATATGTCTTTCTTCGCACCCAGAATCGACTGTTGTTTGCCTTCTAAGCGAGTTCACACAATCGGTTCTTAAGTAATGCATTCCACACTCTAAGAAACCTGGAGCGTCTGCTCTCCCACAAAGCGCTTGAGCTAATCGCTGCAATCTACAGAGAAAGCTAGGTCAATGACAGGGTTAATAATATGTTTAGACCAAAAGAAAACGGTCTGCGCTGTCGCACTGAGCACGGTGAAACGTAATGCTAAGTGTGACAGCGCAAACAGTTTTGTTTTTTAGGTTTACACATAAAATTAGCCTCGTCGTCGGCCGAGCTCTCTCCGTAGATTGCGGCGATTGGCTTTCCTAACTGCTTTGCGGGAAAGCAGACGCTCCAGGTTTCTTAGAGTGCATGCATTACATGATTTTGGAGATAATGGTTTCTGTAAATGTTTTTGAAGTTCAGCATACCACACAAATTAAGATCTTGCTAGAGTTACTCTTATCAAAACACCCTCTACTACAAAAAAAAATTAAAATCAAGTAGAGTTCATTGCTAAAAGTTAAAAGTGCATATAACTCAAAATCTTACCTTTATCGATTTCTATGCAAAAAAAGATAAAAAACAATAGCGACTTTTGCAGAAACGAAAGCTGTGCACAAAGACTTGCACACACTACGTACCCTTCATTTGGACTTTTACTTGGTCTCTTTTATCCTGCGATAAAATATTACTGACTAATAACTCAGCCAAGTGTGTCAACGATTCGGACGCTCGTGTGCAAATAAAGCAACCCTTTCGACACTAGGGGTTCGTGGAATCGCGTCGCACATGCATTGATCAAACGTACCAGCTTCCTTCGTATAAATGTCTCAGTGACAAGAGTGGAGCCTGGATTCCTTTTTATACTTCGGAGATAACATGATGCTGAGCTTACTTTTTTCTGCGCTGTCACTGTGCCTGATGCCCCCAGTTCAATGCCAGAAGGAAAAAATATTTGACTCGTGCAGCCAGAAACTGAGTAAGTTCAGAAATACTGTGCCATCTTTTGTCTGTGCTGATGACTCCTTCTTGGTCGCATCAAATTTGCCTATGGTGGCGCCGGCCTTTATTTTGGGAATAATATCACATTTTCTTTGCTTGCACGATGACGAGAAAACCAAACAAGCTTGAGTTTTGTAGTTAGCGTCTCAACATAGCTAACATTTTAACTCAATTCAGCGCTTCAAACTGCATTCTTCAAACGCAGTCGTACACTTGCAACAATACCGGGCTTGTAGCTCAGCCAGAGAAAAATTTTAAATTTCAATTATTGGAATTTGACCAACGCCACTTTAATCCAGGGGTGCATTTTTTGTCCGCGCTTTTCCTAGGAAATCTTGGCTCTTAAAAAAATCACCTTTCCTAAAACTGCAGCCCACTTTAGGGAAACAAAAAATTGTCTCCTAATACTAAATACTACAGATTTTTGTTAGTCTCCAACTCAATACAAGGTACGCGTAAATATCCAGACACCCCTTCATTAAATTGCAACCAAATACATCCCTAGAGAAAATAGCAAGTTCTACTTTATGCAGCTGTCTTGCAGATGTCCAAAGGGAGTCTTCTAGCAGCCAAGCTATTTGAGAGATGCATCGCCCTGATCTTCAGACAGACCGATTACACGCCGAGAATGATCCAAAAAGTAAGATTTGGCTTACTCATTTGAGCACCGGTTCTTACATAAGTTATACTTGATGAATGTCTAACAAAAGCCAGATCCCCGCCTTTTATGTTTGAAAGGTTATAATTAAAATGTATACGACCGGGAAGGACAATGCTTCTTAACTGTCCTCCTGTCATTTCCACAAATATCTGTTCCTAGCTTTTCGTCACTTTTATGCTGATGCAGTATACCGTTTCAGTGCTTGCTAAGATTTTTATCGGGTTTTAAGGGGAAGTGTGTTAAACATTAATGTGGAATTTTGCGTCTAGAAAAAAGAAAAGAAGCCTATTTTTTTCCTCTTTCTGGCTCCCATGTTAAGTTTTAAGTTTTAGCTGAGTACCTCAGAAAACAAAGTTACTATATTTATTTATTTATTGTTACTTTGTCAGCCCGGTGGTTTGTAGGTTTCTGAATAAAAATCTGATTTGTGCTCCTGGTGAATGCTTCGCAAGCATGTCTGCGAAGTTTATTTTAGGAGCTGCGAACCGAGTTAAAATGTACGTCTCGTTTCACTTTACAAAGATTCAAAGTTGTAATTTTGATTTTACGAGTGGCGAATATTTAAGGGAAGTAATCATCTTATATGTTCCTGCATGTTTTTTCTTATCTATACATAATTAATCTTCCTTCCTTATTATTTATTCAGGAAAACCCGCAGCGCCACTTGGGCATTATTGCGGGGGTGTACGTGCATTATAAAACAAATCAGCATTTTCGCGGCAGACCATTTCCGCTGGTAAAACTCCACTCTGATGGCGGTAACTCCACTTAAAAAAGTAGTGCTTTAAAATATTTTTCCTGGCGGCTTATCCATCGAACCAAGAGTGATCATGTTCTCGGTGAGATATGATCGTCATTGACAGTTGTCCGATGAAGCAGAAATCCTCGTCCAATTATGATAAATAGAAGTTTTTTTTTCGATTCTTGGCTAGGAGACGTGTACGGAACACCTCAAAACAAAAAGAACAACCTTACTATTGTTTCATTTTTGTGTGCTTAATAAGCGATACGCACTTCTCCAGGACGAACCGAGCAGCGACAAAATGGATGAAGTCATGAAAATTGACATAAATGCGGTAAACCGGATCATATTCAGGGCAAGCATAGTCTAGAATCGGCCTAACGTATGATTGATATGCGGGTTCTTTAACCTCTGCCTTCGAACCCCTTAAATGCAGGAGTGGCAAGGTATATTATGAACAATGCACTGAAACAGCCTTAAATCCATTTTGTCGTAGGTGTACGCTCAGCTAGAAAAGTTGACGTTTGCTGGTTGCAGTGTTTGTTTTATTGGGTCGAGCTTGTGCAACTTCGTACTCAACTGTTCTAAGAGCACCTAGAGTACTCGGCAGACATTTCGTTTTAATTTACTATTTTAATTAATTGGTGTCATTTAGTCAAATCTTTAAACTTGAAAACTGAGCGTGAGAGGTAGTTGTATTCAAGGCTGATTTCTGGTCCATAATACTTTGCTTCATAAACACAACTGTCCTACAAATATTTGTTATGATTATTCTGATGAACCTTGGGAACACAGAATCTTCTCTGCGTGCATCGTGCGTGCGCTATAATTTGTTCTGCCCGGCTACGTAGAGCTTTGGGTGATTTCTAATATTGCTTTCTTGTATTTCTTTTTCAGATAATATCTAAATTGTGTATAGTTTTTCGATTTTTGCATACACAAGTACAAGGGGTGATACCAACACAGTGTAAGCTATAACCTTTCAACAATTTTTAAATCACGAGTTTCACCATAATGATCTACATACTGGCTAAATCTTCAAAGTTGGCCGCCACGTCTTATGGCGTAAATTAGTAACTCATCGTCATTGTAAATTGCATTGGCTCACATTGTGTTGCCAAGGCGGTTCGATATTTGATGTTTATGCATACTGACTAAATGCTTTTGTTTTTTGCTTATTGTGAATTTTAACAAGCCATGTTTTTTAACTACTCTATAGTCCGAGTATACATCTAACCATATCAAGTCTCTCTTAAGTTAAACGTGTTGGTGCTGGGATGTTTACTCGTGTCTCTTCTTGTCCCAATATTTGCAGTTTCCTATGCGGTTTTCTATTTCATTTCCTACCTTTAGTCTGCGGGCTGCCAAGCGCCTCGAAAACGCGAATTTTATTTTCTTTGTTAAGATAAGAAAAGTCATCTAGGACGCTTTGCTGATGTCCAGCGCCTTTTCTAATCAAATTCTACACAAGATTTATATGCTTTTACTCATTTTTATTTGTATGAAAAATTAGTTAGTGTGTGGGAACAAGAGGTAGTGTGTAATGTTTCTTCGTAGCAACAATATCACCCGAACTATTAAGCTTGCACATGTTGGCCAATTAGTATCAGTATAGTCGGATAGTGGTTACAGTAAAACATCACTTTTTTACCTGAGGTGACGTAGGCGCATTGGCGCTAGCATTTTTTTATTTAGTGAGTAGCGGGCAAACTTCCTCAATTGCTTAGTTTTTCTAATGATACAATGTTCATGGGTTTGTTTAAAAAAGCCCAATGGTCCAAATGTCGAGCAGAAATTGAGAAAATGCTAATTTGCTACTTCGGGCTTTGTGCCCGACTCCGTCAAAAATGTTCAACATTACGAACGGTATGGTCTCCATATAGCAGAGCAGTATTTTTTATTCCTAAAGGGAGTGGACGCCTACAACAGACAGTTTCTCGACTGCGTTCAGACGTGGAAAGCCTGTTAGCGGTAAAGCTCCAACCAGTAAGTGTCCTTGTATACCTCACAAGAAAAAAAAATTTATACATATATATATATATATATATATATATATATATATATATATATATATATATATATATATATATATATATATATATATATATATATATATATATATATATATATATATATATATATTCAGAGAGAGAGAGAGAGCCTCCTCTCGAGACGTCAGTGAGACCTTGAGCGCGTGGCCTGTATACTTCTGGTCCTTGTCTTTTTTGCGCTATTTTATATGTTTAACTAAGATGAACCAACAAGCCCAACAACGTACCCTACTAAATAAACCTTTCCTTGATTTTGTTCAGTCCATGGATCTTTCTTATGTATTTGAATAATCACCTGCCCACAAGCTTCAATCATCATATATATATATATATATATATATATATATATATATATATATATATATATATATATATATATATATATATATATATATATATATATATATATATACATCTCCCGTGTTTTCCTACGTGGCGGTCAGTTGCCAAGAAAATAAAACTCTCTGCGTAACTGAGGCGACATACATTGGAACAGAACTGGTCCCAGACACTAGCAACAAATATTTAAAAATAAAATTATATACATAGTATAATAAAACGATACAATACGACATTCTGAAATGCACCTGCTTTTAATGTATCGGGATGTTTTATTGATTCATCTAAAAAAGAATAAAAAAACTCGCGAAAAGTGCTGCGTTAAAGATATTAAATGCTCGCACAAATATCTTCCGAAGGGGTTATAGTTTCCGATATTAATCAATAACACACATATATCGAACGGGAAACCCTAGATATCACAAGTTTAAAACAATAATAATCATTTTAAAATCAAACGCGCTGTTTTTTCTTTTTTTAATCGGCTGCAATACATAAAGCCGTAAAGAACAAACAATAAAAAATACCGTACCTTACTGTTGTGTCCAACAGTACTTCCTTGATATAAATAGTATAGTATTGAGGTTCAGTTTTCTCAGTGCTACCGAAACACTAACCGCTGCCCCACCTTATGAATTGTTTCCGCAATTCTTGCCATCCTCGTTCTCTCGCAGGAGGTATTCGGAAACAAATCTATGATAGCGAAGGGCAGCATCCGTCAGGCAACAAAGGCAAAAGCGAGGCCCTTAGTGTAGGATCAATACTGTTTATAGTCCGTTGAAACTCGCTAGCTGCAGGGCGAGGGAAAGAGCGTCGGAGGCGAGGAAGCAGACGGAACGCTGAAGAGATGAGGAGGTTCACCCCCTCCTCTCCAGCGTTCCATCCGCTCTCCACCCCGGTTTTCCTTTCGCTCGCCCTACATTCTTTGAGTTGCAACGGGCTATAAAAGATAAGGTCTGCGCATCCCACTCCCCTCCCCTCCCCCCACCCCCACCCCCTCATACATACGTCATAACATAGCCCCCTATATGCTGACAAAGCCTACCAGATCGCCACGAGAGGCGGCCGCCGAAATGGGAACGGTGGAGCGGCAGACAATGGATGAGAGGAGAGCCGCGTGACTGGCGCCCCGCTGCGACGAGACGCCGAAACGCAAAGAATGGTCACTGCCGCGAGACGCTGCGGCAAGATGCAAGGACCCGGCGTATTTCGGGTCCTCGCCGCTGCAAACGTTGTGCGCTGACGTCCAGGTTCCCCTAGAGAATTGTATAGGCTCTGCTTGCAGAGCCAGAGTACCGCGTTCTCTTCCTTTCGCCGCCATCTTCGATATTAAGGAGGAGTGGTCATTGTGGGCAGAACTGGAGCCAACCTTCATGCGGGAAATGGCCTTCCAGAGGTTGAGGTTTCAAAATATTTTCCGCTTTGTGTTCGAAAATATAGATCCTAGACTAAAATCGAACGAACCGAAAGCTTCCTGTCATTGAACGTTATGTGCGTCAACTGCGGCATAATCTTGTTTTTTTTATAACGCGAGCGATGTTTTAGGACATCCACATTCCAAGGTATGCAGAAGCAGACGACATGACGACGATCGCGTTGCGCTCGTCTGCGGCTATCGCGGGAGGATACGCGATACGCGACTGGTATTACCTGGCCGTTCGGCGAGTCGGCGGGCTCTAGCAATACGTAACCTCGAA
>JAZHYW010025599.1:0-20859 GCA_037355805.1 Ixodes ricinus | reverse complement strand
CTGACCAGGCCACGTTACAGCAAATTGATACCAGGTTTTGACTTTACTAAATAGATGCGGCATAGTGAGACTCGGGCGAACTAGCAGAAACGCAATTATAACAATCAACTTTCAAAAATAAGATCTGACGTATTAGTCTTAAAATTTTGGTTTCCGTAGCCAGTTAGTCGGAGAAAGAAATTACTGATTCGATCATGCCCAATGTGCCACGCCAAAAGTTGTTTTGCACTTATCGCTAATCTACAGCTGAGAAAGTCACGATCTCGACGACTGATAACGGAGTTAACGATAAGACTGATGGCGCAGGCGGGCTGGTATATGTTTACCATTTTCCTTTGACCACCCACTAAGTAACCCAATCTGGGATTGTGGGCATCAGGGCAATACCAAATTTCATTTCATTTCATTTATTTACCTTGAGGACCCGTTTCCGGGTATTACACAAGGGTGGGTAAGTTAAAAGACACTTGTTTAAACACAAAAATAAATATCACAAAAAAAAAAAACATGGTACAAATGTTAAATGGCAATAACAGGTTAACAAATCACTATACAAATTTATAACTCGTTAATTTCAACCAAAAAAGCACTGACAAGTTCACAAAACTTAGATGTGTTAATTTCTAGTACAACGTCGTTGGGTAATGAATTCCAATCATCAATAGCAAGAGGTAGCATGGAATTTGCGAAAAACAAGGATGAAGTGCGGATGAATTTGATTTTACACACGTTGTCAACTCTAGCGGAAATTCGATCTGGGACGCTGAGAAGGGCCATTTTCATCTGCGGATTGTGATAGTATATTTTATGAAGAAGGGCAAGTCGGGAGAGCCTTCGACGATGAGAAAGTGTTTGGAGATCAGACCGATTACGAAGTGAAGTGATACTAGTGTAGGAGGAGTAGTCGGAGTGAATGTACCTTAGTGCTCTGTTTTGGATTTTTTCTAGTTCGTTAGAGAGATAATTTTGAAATGGTGACCAAATGGATGATGCGTATTCCATTTGGGAACGAACCAGGGTTGTGTAGGCTAGCCTTTTAATTTCGGGTGAACAGAGTTTGAGGTTACGTTTTAAGTATCCAAGTGTGCGGTTAGCTTTTAGGGCAACTTCGTTAACGTGGATGTTCCATGCGAGATCGCTGGTGAGGTGAAGTCCTAGGTACTTATATGATGTGCAGTGGCCAATGTTATTGATACCTAGTTGGTAAGAAAAAGTAGACGAGGTGGTTCGACGAGTGAATGTTAGCAACTTGCACTTTTCCATGTTTAGGCTCATCTGCCAATCGTTACACCACTGTTCAATTATATTAAGGTCATTTTGAAGTATTCTATGGTCATCTGGTGTTTTGATAGCTCTGTAAATGACGCAGTCGTCTGCGAAGAGACGCACGGGGGATGATAGAAGCTTTGTTAAGTCATTGATGTATGCTAAGAATAATAATGGGCCTAGTACGGTTCCCTGTGGGACGCCTGAGGTGACAGGGGACCTGCATGACATTTTGTTATTGATGACTGTATAATGCGTACGATTTGTGAGGAACTCTCTGATCCAGTCTATTATGTTTGGAGAAAGTTTAAGGTAAGATAGCTTTTTAATGAGGCGTTGATGAGGTACCCTATCAAATGCTTTTGAGAAATCGATGAATATGGCGTCAGTTTGGAGTTTGTTATCTAGGTTAGAAAAGAGGTCATGTGTAAAGTGTAACAGCTGGGTTTCACAAGAAAACGTTTTGCGGAACCCATGCTGGTTCGAACATAGCAAGTTATTAGATTCCAAGTAGTTAATTACGTTTGAATATATGATGTGTTCGAGAAGCTTGCAAGGAACACTGGTGATTGATATGGGGCGATAATTGGCTATCTGGTTCCGGTCCCCAGTTTTGTGAATCGGCAGTATTTTTCCTACTTTCCAGTCATCCGGTAGCCTCCCCGAGCTTAATGATTGGCTAAATATTTTGCACAAGTAATGAGCCACTGTTTGCTTTGTATTTTTCAAAATCTTTGAGTTTATCAAATCATCGCCAGCGCTAGAAGAAATTTTTAGATTTTCAATTGCTTTCACGATGCCGGGATATGAAATATCGATCGGGTTCATTGGCGCATGGTCCAACGTGTTCAAATTAGGTATGGTGTCAAGATCCTCTTGTGTGAATACTGAATTAAAAAATGTGTTAAGCTTTTGTGCGCTCTCTTCATCCTCAAATTTCACACCGTCGTCATCAACGAACGCCAATGCGTTCGCACGTGTCGGGTTTATAATTTTCCAAAATTTTTTTGGGTTGTTGGTAAGAATATTTTTCAAGTCATGTTCAAAAAACTTTAATTTTGCTTGGGCGACGGCGTTTTTATATACCTTTGCATGACTTGCATATTTATCCCAAAGGCTGTCATTCGGAGGCGATGATTTTGCTTTTTTAAATAGTCGTTTCTTTTTGTTGTTCATACGACTAATCGCTTTCGTGAACCATGGATTGACGTTATCTGATCGTATCCTTACTCGTGGTACGTAGGAATTGCAAAGTGAAGACATCATATTTTTAAAGCGGCCCCAGTTCTCATTGATTGAATTCTGGTCAAAGGTGGAAATAAACGAACAGTAAAACGATTCTAAGCCCTCGTTTATTGCCTGATAGTTTGCTTTGTTATAATCCATGATGTATGTATGGTATGCAGACTTTCGGGATGTAGGAAGTTCAAGTGAAAAATGTATTACTAGGTGATCACTCAGTCCCGGAAGGTAAGAGATGCTGTTGATGTTGCTGGGATGAGACGATAAGCATAGATCAAGGGTGCTGCAAGAAGAACCTAGGATCCTGGTTGGTTGGTTTATCATTTGAACTAAGTTGAAGGTTAAACATGTGTCAATGAATGCACGTGACGTAGCGCATCGTGACGACAAAGAAAGCCAGTCAATATGCGGATAATTGAAATAACCTTCATCGAGGAGGAGGGGCTTGTGCTCACGATGTTTATATATAAAGAGAATTTGCTGATGTCTTCGGGCATTCAAAAATAATTGCCCCAACTATTTTTGAAGATTGGCTGCAGATTTTAGTTTTGCCCACTTTGGGTACAGTCCTGAATTAAACCAGGATATTTAGCAAAGAAAAAGTGCTTCATTTTCACTTTAATGTCACTTCAGTATGCATAGATGCCCACAGATTGCGTTTTATACCGAGTTTCGTCAGAGAGATATAAGGTGTCATAGCCTCATAGGACAAATATAACAAGTGCGCATGCACACAAGGCACGATGGTCATTCACAGAAACAAGCATGCGTATACAGGCACATCGAAAACAAGCATACCGAGAACCCGAACAACCCAATCACGTGAGACTACCATTGGAAGACAAAAAAACAAACGTTTCCAAGTACTCTCGATGATTTTAAAACTCTTCCATCTACCCTTGATAAGTGCCACTAAACTCCGCCAACACTAGCCTGCACGAAGACAGATGTGCATGACAGTCACCGTTTCAAAAATCACAATTCCGAACGTGCTCGATCACACAAGACCAGCCAGCGCGCCGCGCATTCGCACCGCTGCGGCATGCCAGAAGACACGCGAAACTTACGAAAGCACCAATCAACGCGCCCCTGAGACGCATTTATGAAACGGTTTATAGTAACGGACAGGACAAAAAGTCAGGGACGTTCCTCAGTCTCTCTGCCTCCAACGCGAGCTTCCTACCTTTAGGGAGTTCGTAGACTGCGTTTTCCCCTCCGCTAAGCCCTCTGCAACGAAGCAGCCACTACTGCGCCGGCAGCGCCGATGGCCTTGACTGTAGAGTTCCAGCAGCGTAGCTGGTTGCGGAGAGCGTTGCGGGACAGCAGGAACGGCATACATACGAAACCTTCTTGACAACACTACCATGGCGCTTCGCGGAGTCTGGACTCTGGTGAGCTTCGCGAACGAAGGCAGTTGGCGTGGCGGGCCACCAATAAGAAGCGAACAGCGCCCCCTCCCGCCTTCTTGCAGGCGCAAACACTTTCCAGTCGGTCCGGCCGCGTCTCCGGCCCTCCTCTCTTACTAGGGAGTTTTAGGGTTTTAGCAGACCGTGTTTCCCCCTCCGCTAACCCTTCGCTACGAAGAAACTACCACTGCGCCTGCGCGCCGATGGCCTTGGCTGTAGAGTTCCGGGTAGCGGAGGGGCTTAGCGGAGGGGGAAACATGGTCTACTAAAACTCGCTACTCTCCCACATACGACGAGGGGCAGTGAGCCGGCGCCAAGGCGGCGGGCGCCAGCAGGAGCAGGCGGCGCTTCGTGTACGCGGCGCAGCCATATATCGTTTCAAAAGAGACGAAGCCGCCGTCACGAGCAGGCGCACCTAATCCGGCGCCGAGACCTCATATATGACCTGCCGGTTCCGCGCGGCGGCGCACGGAGCACATTCACGTGACACGATAGCAGCGCGGCATTGGCTGGGTTGGCGCTCTATCAATGTGCCTTTGCGTTTCGCGCACTCGAAATACCCCACTTCCCGGACGGAGTCAGGTCCTGGTTTCAAGTTGCTGACACAAAAAGGCGCCACAGTCCTATTCCGCAAGAACTGCGAACTCGTGAAGGGCTACCAGCCGTGAAGTCGAATTTAGTCAGAATGAACCTGAATGACTTCGTGAATTATGCGGAATTCATGATGTGATGGTGAATTCGTGTTGACCGTGATGGTGAATAACTTCGTGAAGTTCTGGTGAATTCGGATGAATTCATGATGCGATGGTGAATTCGGATGAATTCACGATGTGATAGTGAATTCGGATGAATTCATGATGTGATGGTGAATTCGGATGAATTCATGATGTGATGGTGAATTCGAATGAATTCGTGAAGTGATGGTGAATTCCGATGAATTCACGATGGTGAATTCCGATGAATTCGTGGTGATGGTGAATGACTATGTGAATTGGTGATGTGATGGTGAATGACTTCGTGAATTCGGAGGCGGCAGTGATGTGATGGGGATGAATTCTTGGCACGGTTGAACGCCGTGATGTGAAGGGGATGAATTCTCGGCGGAGTTTGAAAGCCGCGATGTGAAGGGGATGAAGTTTTGGCACGGTTGAACGCCGGGATGTGAAGGGCCGTGACTTTGGGAGGTCGGAGTACCTTGTGACGTGAATGCGAATGAATTTGGAGACGTGATTTTGTTCGTGATGTGATGGTGAATGAAGGGGCTCTAAAATGCCGACCTATGCTCCTGGTTCGATGCTAGCTCCAAACACGATCTGGTCGCTTGCTCCACGCGGGAAGGAGCGGCCAGAGTCACCACCTAAATGTATTTCTTCCACCGTGGGCGTGTCTACGGGATGGATATCAGTTCTTTTGATCGGTCCGAAATTTCTCTTTCGAAGAAAGACAGAATTCGCAAGTACCGTGAACGACAGTTCTGAAGTAGAGGTCCAAGCGTCCGTCGTCCGCTGCCATCCGCTAGTACTAGTCCCACGATACGCGAAACGACGCTATGTTGAGAATTATGCAGTGAACGAACAGAAAACTTCCGCTTGTCTGTGCTACTTTTTTTTTTTTTTTTCAATCAACGTATTTGCAGCTTTTTTGGAAGCCATAAAAATGGGTTTCCATATTTTTTTTTCTATTTTTGATTATTGACTGTGTGCCTTCAATGACCCACGGACTTTGATTAAATTTGGTGGTCGCATCGATACCTTAGAAAACGGCCCGTGACCACGGAAAAGGAGAGTGAGCGAGACTCGAACCGGCCAGTTCTCTGATCGGCGGTTTTCGGGCGGAAAGAAACCGAATAGACCGATCTCACCAAGCGTTCGGCGCATGCGTGACACCGCCATAACTTTAGTTCACAGGGGACAGGCGTCGATGAACGACAAGGCTCGTGCCGTCTCATGATCTGCACGTGCAAAGCCCCAGCGAGGTCGTTGCACGTGCAAAAAGACTAAAGCTTCCCTGCATGCGATCGCGGCAGCGGTGGTGTAGCCAAACTGGCTGGTGAGATCGGTCTATTTCGAGCCGCGAATTCTGCTCTGAGTAGTTAGGCTCACATATGTCACGTACAACTAAAAACCTCGGCGAGCATAAACACCTGTCGGTGTCCCTTTAAGTGTCGAGGCCGGGTCGCCATCCTGTGAGCCCGATGTCCTTGTGCAACAGAAATTTGGCGTCGGATGGCTCTGTTACAATCATCCTTGGTCGTTTGACCCACCTCCTTCTGTTTCCCTCCCTGCTACCGGGTGGCTCAAGGAGACGGCAGGCTCTTTAAATCGACCGCAAAATTCGGTTTCTTAACCTATCGCGCTACGACTTTGTGCAGCGTCGCCCACAGATGGTGCATTTTTTTGTAAAATTTGCAAAGAACGAACTTACCTGAGGAAAAAGTAAAAAAGAAAAAGGCTTAGCTCCTATGGAAACGCAGCGACGCCACCGGTCTGCAAACAACACGGCGCCGTTTCGCACGGGAGACAAGAGATGGCGCAAGCGGTCGCGACGCCAACTGCCGCCAACGAACGAGCAGACGACGCCGAGAGCCGTCGTGTTTAGCAGACAAGGAACTGCAGTTCCTTGTTGTTACCGCGCCTGTTTTTGTTTCTGCAAATGTCGCCGCCTGCGGAACGCGAGCCGCTTTTGAGTCGAAAAGATTGTCTGCTAAAAACGCCGGCTCTCGGCGCCGTATGCTCGTTCGTTGGCGGCGTTCGTTGCGCCATCTCTTGTCTCCCGTGCAAAACGGCGCCGTGTTGTTTGCAGACCGGTGGCGTCGCTGCGTTTCCATAGGAGCTAAGCCTTTTTCTTTTTTACTTTTTCCTCAGGTAAGTTCGTTCTTTGCAAATTTTACAAAAAAAATGCACCATCTGTGGGCGACGCTGCACAAAGTCGTTGCGCGATAGGTTAAGAAACCGAATTTTGCGGTCGATTTAAAGAGCCTGCCGTCTCCTTGAGCCACCCGGCTCTGAAGTACATGAATATTTGCGTAGAAGGGCCATCCGCGTCCAGAAGCTCCTAAAGTATGAAGTCTTGTGATAATGATACCACTATGCTACGTTTCATTTTTCGGCTAGTATCGACAATGAAGTTGTGCGCATAGCTAATGACACCATAAAAAACTTATAAACTTGGGCTAGTTCAAAAAATCTAAAAATAAGTGACAACAAACCGAAAGCTCTCTTCTTTCGCCCCAAAACTAAGTATTATGACCTTACATGCGATATTATTTCAAACTCCTTTCCTGTCGAACTAGTAAGTTTTTTTAAAACATTGGTGGTGCTATTTTCGAAGTACATGTCGTGGATCAAACACGTTGACATGGATCGTGGACCGAAAACGTCGAACGACACCGGCGAGTTTCTAAACTCGCTTGTGTCGTTGACACAAGGCGTGGTTAGATACTTGGTAGCTCTCCATTTGATGTCGAATATGTCAAAAACTTCCTGGGCCTATATATTCACATAGTTGTCTCGATAATATTTAAAGGGGAGGGAGAAGGAGGTGTGTGTGTGGGGGGGGGGGGGTCCTACCAAGTCCAAATTACCCGGCTTCGAGGCCTATACTTGGCCTCTTCATCAGGGGTGACTGCAACGGCCATTGACGGTGGTGACAATGTGTGTGTGCGTGTTGGGCGGGACGAGAGCGTTTTTCTGACCCCTCATCGCATTGTTTACTTGGAATTTTTGCAATATTTATAGGAGGAGAGGGGCGGGCTATCAAACCCATCCCCTCTCCCTCTGTTCCAACGCCACCCCGAGGTACATAACGTTTATTTTCAATGTCATATTCATATGTTACGTTCAGTCGTGACAATACAGGATTGTTGTTAGCTCTTTAGTCGGACTGGCCGTTATCCTATATCATACGCTTCACCATATTAGCTGTTTGCAAGCATAAGGAAGGGGTTTGCTTTGTTTCTGTCCCGTAGGAAAGTGGGTTGAGGACAATGTAACCCTAAAAGTCGCCGAAAAGCGTTGTGTCTTGTTTTTCTTTCTTTTCTTTACAGCAAACTGCTTTTCACCCTGAAAGAAAAACAATTAGGCAAACTCGCGTCTTAGTTTTGCATAACTGATGGCGTATCAGAAAGTATTCTTCAACTTCAGCGGTCGCAATCGTACAAGGTGTCAAGTTTTTTTTATGTTTTGCATTTTAGAAGCCAATTACGAGTTTTGATTGTTTACTTGCATCCAGAAGAATGAAATGTGAATAGAACAAATACTAAAATTTTGTGCTCATGGAATTTACGTAGTTATCATCAGGACATCACAATTTGTAGCGCGTGATAAAGGGGGCAAAGCTGGTTCTTTTAATGTTGAGACGTGAATCTGATAAGCTCATATAATATTCACAGCGAAGGCCTAGAAATCCGCTTTGAAATTGTAACGTTTATAAATTTTCTAACCTGAACATCAATAAAACAGCGTTAAGCGATTACTAAGTTATCCGATGAATCCAAGTTTAATAGAATCTTCAGTACCCCTCTAACACGAACGTTATTCATTGACCTCTTTATGTAGTATAGACCTTTTCTGTGTACTCTCGTCCCCAGCCACCTAATAGGCGTATCCGGTATGGGCGACGAAAAAATAATCCAACGTTTCAACCTGCAAATAGTAAAAAAATAGGCGGGAGGCAAAACGAGAAAGTGTGACGGTTACGATCATATCCTAAATCTATTGGCGTGGCAAAGGCAAAACAATGTTTTCGCCCATACTGGAAGTGACGACAATTCAAGAAGGCGGCGCACTTGCAAAAAAGGTCTATAATAACACCGACGTTACTAGTGTTCTCTATACAAAACACCTGCTTAGTTTGCAAAGCTCCCGGAGTCGAATATTTCAAGTGCGGCCCCTGAAAATCTGAGTTAGAAGGTCTTGTGTTTTAGCTGCAAATCCAGGTTACAAGCATAAGCACATACACATATATTCGGAAACAACGATACAACCTCTTGATCTTCAGATCTACCGATACACTCCAAAGGCAATGTTGTTATGATTTGTTTGAAGCTTTGTGTTGTTAGGCACGCATTATTTGCCTTTAAATGAGGAAAATATAAGTTTGTCAAAGCTGACGGATCTATATAAAATAAAACTAATATTCTTTCTCAGCATCACTAAAAAAAAAAGAATCTTTGCCACAAACAGTAAGCGACTGGTTGCTTAGAACATCTCGTTTTTGAAGCCATGTGCTCCTGCGCCCGACGACTGGACCGCACGACCAGCCGACCCAGTTGACCACCGCCCACCGCCACCAGCAAACTTCTCTCTCACTTCGAGGGGAGAAGGGAGAAGGGAGGGAAGACGAAGGGCTGCTTAGCGCTCATCGGCTCAGCGCGTCCGACGGCGACCCCGCTCCCCGCTTCTTCGCTAGTAGTCCGCTCATCGCGCCATCTGGGGGCTCCTAGGGGAACTAAAGCAAATGTCTTCCAGTCTGGCCTTGGCCAATAACAGCGACGAGCCAGATTTTCGTCAAAAGTAAGCAAACGTACAACAACGGATTGCAAGCGTCCCTGTTGGTTGCCTCTGTAGTGCAATCATGTTCTCATGCATATGAGGGTAACTTCAGCAGGCTTGCAGTTGCATGTGCTTCGTCGCGCAAGCAGAGATGGCTGCTCGATTAAAGGATTACTTCGAACGAAATTTGAAATATTCCCGTCGTGTTCAGAAACAGGTTGAATATGACCCACAATATCCGTAAATGACAATCGCACGTTTGTATTTTGATCCTGGTGGCTGTATTTTTCGTTATAAACAGCCGCACTCTGGCGTTACTCGGTGAAGGCCCAGCTTAGAGCACGTGACATCCAACGCAATCGTGACGTAGGTCGTCTCGAGACGAACAAGGCTGCGGCGAGGCTAACATCGAGAGGATGGGACGCTTTCAGCGAGTCAGTTACTCGAGCTGCCACCAGTCGGCGCGCCCTCCGCGCGCTTTCCCGGCCGCCATAGCCGACCTTCAGTTTCTCGCCGTTGCTCCGCGTTGTGTGCTGCACAGGCCACTACCGGAGCTTCGTTTTCGTGTTCTTTTGCGTTCCGCGTTGAAATCTTGTATTTTCTTTAGGTCTTTTCGATATTTAGAACTTTAATTTAATCATTTGATATCTATATTTCGACATAGCTCTTGTATTTTCTTCTTTATGGAATGGAATCGGACAGCGAATGGATCGACGATACAAGATTATGAGGCTTCAATGACCATGTAAGTTCATCCCATTCTTACGTTTTTGTCGCTAATAAAGGGCAGTCTACACTATTGCGACATATGTAAATTTCAACTGACGCAGTAAGGCTATCGCAGTCGTGCTTCTCGCTGCATGTGCGCGCTTGTTTCCGTAAAGCCGACCCGCATGTGAGCGATTTAGCGTGCGAAGAGACGAGCGACGGATATTTCTCACTGTCGCCCGTCGCATCGCTCGGTTTTTGGATTTCTAGAAAACGTAGCTCACCGTCTTGGTCGCTTGCTCCGTCGCTTCCATGCGGTTTGCCTCGTCGCGCGACTGACCGAGTGACAGCGAAGCGGGTCGCCGTCGCTTATCTCGTCGCTCGCCAAATCGCTTACATGCGGTTTATACTCAATTAATTTCCATGCACACAGCATTGAACCATTGGCGCCTCGATATTAAGTATAAACCGCATGCAAGCGATTTGGCGAGCAAAGCGACCAGCAACGGTGACCCGCTTCGCTGTCGCTCGGTCAGTCGCGCAAACCGCATGGAAGCGACGGGAGCAAGCGACCAAGACGGTGAGCGACGTTTTCTAGAAACCCAAAAACCGAGCGACGCGACGGGCGACAGTGAGAAATCTGCGTCGCTCGTCGCTGACTCTCGTCGTTGTCGCCGTCGCTCGTCTCGTCGCACGCTAAATCGCTCACATGCGGGTCGGATTTACGGAAACGAGCGCGCACATGCAGTGAGAAGCGCGACTGCGATGGCCTTACTGCGTCAGTTGAAATTTGCATATGTCGCAATGGTGTTGACTGCCCTTTATTAGCGACAAAAACGTTAGAATGGGATGAACTTATGGTCTCTGAAGCCATAATCTTGTATCGTCGATCCATTCGCTGTCCGATTCCATTTCATAAATACGAAAATACAAGAGCTATGTTGAAATATAGATATTAAATGAAAGCCCGAAATATCGAAAAGACCTAAAGAAAACACGATTTCAACGCGGAACGTAAAAGAACACGAAAACAAAGGTCCGGTAGTGGCCTGTGCAGCACACAATGCGGAGCAACGGCGAGAAACTGAAGGTCGGCTATGGCGGCAGGGTCACGTGACGTCAAGATGGCGGCGCCCATGAAATGTTGCCTGAAAGGTGGAAAAGGTCCTTATGTCGTGACCGCAGCGAAGGCTAGAAGCGCGAGCTCATAGCGTTGGCAGCCGCTCTTAAAGGGCAACTCCGCTTCATTTTTGATTTGTAGAAAACTATGCAGCCCTCTTCAGTATCATATAGGAAGACCCCATGTCAAACATTACGATCTAATTCCGTCTATATATTTAATAAAAACTGGCCAGCAAACTTTCAAACGAGCCAAGTCGCCGAAATCTGCCAACTCTAGCGTGCGACGTGGAGGCGCAATCGTCGGCGCAGTCAATGCGACGGAGTTGGAGCGGCCAACGTTGAACCACTACGCCAGAGGCATGACCAGTGTTGCCAACTTCTTTTTGCGGGCGCCGCTAAATTGAGATCAGAAGGTCACTAAACAGTCACTAGATTCGCCAGGAAGTCGCTAAAATATTCGCTGAATTCCCAAAAGTTTATGAAACCCTTTTAAAGTAAGTGAATCTCAAATAATCATATCTCAGGTATTTTGTGTTTCTCTGTCAGCCGGTGCTTCCCGAGGTCAAAGTACTTGGTCCCAAGTTCACACCTGCAATATTTGCAATCGGCAACTGTCCCATATTTCTTGGTCTTGCAAACCAGCCAGCTGCACAGCATAGGATCCTAGAGCCATTCATCTCTGAATTTATGGCTGTACTTCACTTTCGGCATCTCGGGATCGAAACGCGAACCGAAGCTTTAGAATCCGAAATGATGCAGCGAGGCTAGCGAAGCGGCTGCGCTCTTGGCTGGCGGTAGCAAAGTTTGGCGGAGAGCACGTGCGTAAGTGGGCCCGAGAGAGATGGTCTGCGAGAATGCTGACAGTATTGACATTTCTTCTTAAGCGCGCCGCTAAATTGAGCATATATCCAAAGCAAACTCGGCTAGAGAAGCAAAGGGTTTAGCCCGCGAGCATCTCTAAAATTGTTCAAAATAACAAGATTACGGTGGAACACCAAAGTCGCTAAAAAAGTCGCTAGCCGCTATATTAAGAAAATCCGTCGCTAAATGTATAGAAAATCGCTAAATCTAGCGACAAAATCGCTAAAATGGCAACTCAGCCTCCAAACTCCCTACAGCTGGGCTCTCTGACAACAGAGGAAAGCAGGAGTAAAAGCAAGCATTCGAACGTCTGTCCAGTGGTAGATGCAGCACTATACTTCGTCTCACCTTAGTATGGACTATTGTTAGCCGCGCGTGCTAACAGCGCGAGCTAGTCGCTTTCAATGAAGCCGCGGCGGCTGCACGAGCGCTCGTGCAGCAAGTGCTCTAGTCAAGGCAGTTAAGGCTGGCCGCTCGCGCTAGCTCAGCCTTCGCGGTTAGTCCATGCTAGGGTGAGACTTGAAGTATAGTAGCAGAAAAATGTGGAACCTGCGAAGGGTAACAGTCTGCGTGCGAAAACCTTCTGGTATTTTAGCTTCAGGACAATTTGATTTAAGTAAAATCTCAATTTTAGGGCTAAAGGGACTAATAACGATCTAGATACCTTCGCTTACGTTTGTTATACATTACTTGATGGTTGATATAAACAAGTCCACAGATACCACCCGTGTAGTCCATTGAAATACTATCCGAATCCAGCAAAGGTCAAATGCGAGCAATGTATATAATAAATGTTCCTTGTTTTTTAGTTTGCCCCTGCACTTGGGTTGTCTCACTTGTAATTCTCTCCCCATGGCCCAGACTGTATTTAGCATGTTGCTCGAGCAGCATGCAGCTTTTCCGCTTCGGCGATCTTGTTTAAAAACAGAGATACAAAAAAAATAGTATACATAACCTGCCAATTCATTAGGGCCATCAGCAGCATTTATTGTGTGAGATGTAAATCTATAGTGATCGATGCTCCTGCAATTGTGGCCATATTTCTTTATTTTCATATACCAGCTGTGAATCATCCGTTGCCTGCCCTGTTACCCATGCTTAAAATGTTGGTTGAAGTTTCGCCTGCAGCTACAGGCTATACCTCAATAAAGCCACATATAAAAATTTACACTTCCTGCGAAAAACACGCCAAAAGAAATTAAATAGAAACGAGCGCGCCGACAGCTAGCGTCGTCACAGCTCTACCCACAGGCTGTGACGACGCTAGCGAGGCGAGTCGGGGAAAAATTCTCTCCTCGCTGTGACGTCATTCCGGTTCGCCGTGGGGGGCGCCACGCGAGACTTCTCGGGGCTAATAGCTCTCCAAGGTTCCTAGACGGGCATTACAAACGAGGCGTTAGCGACATCCACCAGGTGCTCATTGCTAATTGTTTAATTCGTTTTAAAATTTCTTTTCGAGACTTTTTTAACAAGGTATTGGTATGTTCCATGTGATACTGCCCCTTTGAACACATAAAGACCAAAAAATGAGCGCCGAAATTTCGTTGTAGTATCCCTTTAAGACAGAAACCATGCCACTCCGTTCCGTCGCCAACTGGTTCCTAAAATTGTATGCAAAATGTAACTGTCCAGCGTACGACAAAAGAACAGTGCAACTGTACGTGCTTGCCTGGCCCGCAGGCGAGGTACAAGCTAAACTACACGGAGAAAAAAGAACCTGAGCGCATCAATGCAAGACATTGCGAGCCAGGGTCAAAAAGTTCTTTTCAGCGCTTTGTGCAACGACTGAACTCGAGACAAACAGGCGTGCGGAGCGGGTTCAGCGTGCAGATACTGCCTTTTTTGTTTTAGCTCACTTCTCTTCACTAACTTTCTTTCGCAGCAGATTTTTCACGTACCGGGGTCCCTCTCAAAGAAAGCCTACCTAGAGAAACCTAGTTAATCAATACTCCGACACAGCAGTCTTTGAGTTAAAGAGGGATTTCCGTAGTCACGTGTGATTTAAAGGGATACTACAACGAAATTTCGGCGCTCATTTTTTGGTCTATATGTGTTCAAAAGAGCAGTATCACATGGCACATACCAATATCTTGTTAAAAAAGTATCGAAAAGGAATTTTAAAACGAATTAAACGATTAGCAAAGAGCACCTGGTGGATGTCGCTAACGCCTCGTTTGTAATGCTCGTCTAGGAACCTTGACAGCTAGTGACGGAGGTCGTCTCGCCTCCGGCCACGACGAGAGAAGGGGGAAGGAGGAACTCCCCTCTTCCGAGAATCTCTTTTGTGTGTCGCAGAAGTCGCTATTGTCCCCTACAAGATTAAAGAAGATTAGCCCGTCACTCAAAATTCCCACAAAAGTAGCCGCTTCGGTGGCTGGAACGACTAGGTCATCCTCTCGACGTCAGCCTCGCCGTAGCTTTGCTCGTCTTGAGACGACCTACGTCACGATTGCGTTGGATGTCACGTGCTCTAAGCTGGGCCTTCTCCGAGCGCTTGCCAGAGTGGGCCGTTTATAACGAAAAATACAGCCACCAGGATCAAAATACAAACGTGCGATTGTCATTTACGGATATTGTGGATCATATTCAACCTATTTTTGAACACAACCGGAATATTTCAAATTTCGTTGAAGTATCCCTTTAAACAAGAGTGGAATGTTGATGAACATAAGGCGGTCCTTTTCTCAGTTTAGAAAGCGCCATATCAGCAGCGACGTGGGGACAGCAACACCCGACGTCGCGCAGGGACCAAGTATAGTTTTCCCACGGCCATTGCTTTCAGGAGCAAGTGCTTCATCTCACAAAGTAATTCCCGCCACGCAAAAACGTGGTTTCGTTCTACAGCATGACGGCATGGCTGGTACCTGGCACGTTAGCGTCGGAGCATCCGCGCACGCCCGCGTCTATCGTTGAATAACTTTTAAAAAGATCGAGGTACACCTAAGCATTCCTTACGAGTTGTGAATGCGAAAGCATGCAAGCCGCTCGTCCGCTCCCTTTTTCGTCTGCTGCATACTTTTCGTCGCCGGTCGGCGCATGTGCTCCCCTGGTGACCTTGGACGCTCCGCGCTGATGGACACGCAGCGCCATGGGGTGAGCGGTCGTGGAAACTGACGAGCGCAGCGGCCAATGGGAGCCCCGTCGACGCGCGCCAGCCAATGGAGCCGAAGGAAACTATCTGCCGTTTTCGCGCTTCAGACTGATGGCGCTAGCTCGCTCCATTAAACAGTTAAACGCCGTTTTTCGAGCTGCCTAAACAAGTTGCACTTTCGTGACCCGGGCTTCAGTCGTCACGGTATGCTATTTATTTTCTCCAAATTCAGAGCCAGCAATTGAGAAAACCGTAAATGAAGTTGATGCCGAAACCAGCATTCAAATTTTCGCGCGCTCTTCAGTGGTGTGACGTCACACATGGTACAGACTTTCAGGTCGTGCATGTAGTCTTAAACAGAGTATGTAAAGTGTTTTTTGCGTGCTTCTCAGTGAATCAGGTTACCAAACATTCTTTTCCCACCATCAAACGTCTTGTAATCAGTTGGGAACATGGCTTACTGCCCCCTTAGTACCATTTCTGTCGTCACACTTCAATGTTGCCAGTAGGGGCTCCCAGTTTGAGAAACACGATGAAAACGAAATTCGAAAATTCAATAACTTCGCAAATTTTTCTTTCTTTTCACACAATACTTGGGGAACTCGTAGAGCCATGTCTATCGGTGGGTTGAGCCAATTTTGAAGCAAATCAACGACCATGAAAAAATCGCCGGAGTACCTCTTTAAAGGGGCTCTGTAAGGACTTTACTGGTTTTTAATTTGCACAGAACCTGAGCGCACTGAACGTAGTAACTTAATAAAACTTTTCTTATCTCGAATTTCGCTTTATTTTAGAAGTTATAGGCAAATTAAAATTACAAAAACAAGCAAAAAATAACCTCCTTCATGACGTCCTTGGTTGCTTGAGTGGCCGTGAACTAGACGAGGGGTAGTGAGCTCAGCGAGCGGTCACGGCTGCCGCACTCCGTGTCGACGGCTCGAGAGGGCGCCACTAAAGCAAGTTCTGGATAGGCTGTATGAAGCGGGCAGCCAGGGCGGCTCGCATTGCATTTGCTGCGCGATCAAACACTAATTCGGCATGACACTTCATTGGCCACAAACGACAGCAAACACGGGGTAAAGATCAGTTCAGAACGGGAGCCACTTCGCGCTGCCATACCGCCAAAAAGGCCAAACCGCAAGCCAAAGCTGCTCGCCGAAGGCCTTGGGAACGCTCGGAACCGGTCGAATCCTCCAATCCGTACGACCTCAGCGCCGCCGCGTACATCCGGGACCTTTCTACGCTCGCCGCTCATTGGCGCCTGATCCCACTACACCTTTCTGGTATGCGCCGCCTTTTCCACCGCTTGGTGGCGGGTATGTCGACGGGTCATTTCTTGTTTCCGTACTTTATAAACTGCATTTGTTTCTTTTCTGATCTAAAATAGTGAACAAAAACTACTTTTATAAATAATTGAAACGGTTCGCGCCACGTATATTTTGTATTTCGACAAAAAAGAAGTTTTTAGCGGCTCTGACCAGTAGTAAGCCCAGGACCTAAGATGTCACATGTCGCACACTTTCGGCACCGCAGGTCGCCCCTGTAGGTGGAGGAGGTTTCCGCGTCGTCCGGTTAAAATATGACGCACTAATATTTAGTTACTCTCTCCGTGCCCGCTGGCTTGCCCGAACCCCAAGGGACGTGGAAACCGCAAAAAAGGTAGACGCTCTAAATATGATTGCAGGGCCCGTTTAATGCTTTCGCATTAAAAGATGCGACACGAGACGACGACAGTGAAACGAGAGACGGCGAGAAAACTATGCAAGACCGGATGAACGATTGATGCAGGGCACTTCGTGTCAGGCGGCCGCTTGCACCACCTAGCTCACGCATGCTCAATTACGGCACTCAGTTTAGTTTCGGTTATGAAAGGCGTCCAAAATTGGTCCTTTGGCGCAGGCTTGGCGCAGATTACCCATATTTCGGCAAAATGTAGCGGTATGTAGCAGGGTTAGCCCCGTGGCGATGTTTGGCTTTGGACCTCTTGGCAAATATGTGCCGCCACCTAGAAAAGCGACTGGGTTCGAGACTATGGCCAGCAAACAACGCGCGTGCAAGGCCTCTCCACCCGCTCCACACCCAAAACGTCAGCCACATCCTGTTCGCCCGTTGAGCCGCTGTGACCTAGATACGGCTCCCCCAAACTTGCCTTTGTCCCCATCGTGGGTTATCTTCTGCCCCGAAGTCGACACAAAGAAACCATCTTCCCTCTCTGCTCGGCCAGAAGGAAGAGAGAGAGGGTACTAGAACCATTTACTCTCGAACCGATGTTTCTACAAAAGGTCCATTGGCGCAGCAATCACATCCCTGCATACACATAAAATAGACGCAAGATAGAGTCCAGTGCAACATGTTAGAGTCTCTTGCTGAGGTCTGTTACTGTAAGGAAGCGTAGAAGGGCGTTCGTAGTAGTCAAGGCACATGCTTGATTATCCCAGGGGCCAAGGAGAAGCTGAATCGTAAGGGCTGTTCCTGATGACTTTTAATGTCCTTTAAAGGGATACTTCAACGAAATTTGAAATATTCCCGTCGTGTTCAAAAATAGGTTGAATATGATCCACAGTATCCGTAAATGACAATCGCACGTTTGTATTTTGATCCTGGTGGCTGTATTTTTCGTTATAAACGGCCCACTCTGGCAAGCGCTCGGAGAAGGCCCAGCTTAGAACACGTGACATCCGACGCAATCGTGACGTAGGTCGTCTCAGGCTACGATTGGTCTCGGGACGAGCAAAGCTAGGGCGAGGCTGACGTCGAGAGAATGGCCTGGTCGTTCCAGCCACCGAAGCGGCTGCTTTTGTACGAATTTTGAGTGACGGGTTAATCTTCTATAATCTTGTAGGGGGACAATAGCGACTTCTGCGACACACAAAAGGGATTCTCGGGAAGAGGGGAGTTCCTCGTTCCACTCTTCTTTCGTCGTGGCCGGAGGCGAGACAAAATCCGTCACTAGCTGTCAAGGTTCCTAGACGGGCATTACAAACGAGGCGTTAGCGACATCCACCAGGTGCTCATTGCTAATCGTTTAATTCGTTTTAAAATTCCTTTTCGAGACTTTTTTAACAAGACATTGGTATGTTCCATGTGATACTGCTCCTTCGAACACATATAGACCAAAAAATTAGCGCCGAAATTTCGTTGTAGCATCCCTTTAAAGGGATACTACAACGAAATTTCGGCGCTCATTTTTTGGTCTATATGTGTTCAAAAGAGCAGTATCACATGGAACATACCAATATCTTGTTAAAAAGTCTCGAAAAGGAATTTTAAAACGAATTAAACGATTAGCAAAGAGCACCTGGTGGATGTCGCTAACGCCTCGTTTGTAATGCTCGTCTAGGAACCTTGAGAGCTAGTGACGGAAATCGTCTCGCCTCCGGCCACGACGAGAGAAGGGGGAAGGAGGAACTCCCTCTTCCCGAGAATCCTTTTGTGTGTCGCAGAAGTCGCTATTGTCCCCCTACAAGATTATAGAAGATTAACCCGTCACTCAAAATTCGTACAAAAGCAGCCGCTTCGGTGGCTGGAACGACTAGGCCATCCTCTCGACGTCAGCCTCGCCGTAGCTTTGCCTGGCTTGCTCGTTTGAGACGATTTACGTCACGATTGCGCTGGGCCTTCTCCGAGCGCTTGCCAGAGTGGGCCGTTTATAACGAAAAATACAGCCACCAGGATCAAAATACAAACGGGCGATTGTCATTTACGGATATTGTGGATCATATTCAACCTATTTTTGAACACGACGGGAATATTTCAAATTTCGTTGAAGTATCCCTTTAAAGGGATACTACAACGAAATTTCGGCGCTCATTTTTTGGTCTATATGTGTTCAAAAGAGCAGTATCACATGGAACATACCAATATCTTGTTTAAAAAGTCTCGAAAAGGAATTTTAAAACGAATTAAACGATTAGCAAAGAGCACCTGGTGGATGTCGCTAACGCCTCGTTTGTAATGCTCGTCTAGGAACCTTGACAGCTAGTGACGGAGGTCGTCTCGCCTCCGGCCACGACGAGAGAAGGGGGAAGGAGGAACTCCCTCTTCCCGAGAATCCCTTTTGTGTGTCGCAGAAGTCGCTATTGTCCCCCTACAAGATTATAGAAGATTAACCTGTCACTCAAAATTCGTACAAAAGCAGCCGCTTCGGTGGCTGGAACGACTAGGCCATCCTCTCGACGTCAGCCTCGCCGTAGCTTTGCTCGTCTTGAGACGACCTACGTCACGATTGCGTTGGATGTCACGTGCTCTAAGCTGGGCCTTCTCCGAGCGCTTGCCAGAGTGGGCCGTTTATAACGAAAAATACAGCCACCAGGATCAAAATACAAACGTGCGATTGTCATTTACGGATATTGTGGATCATATTCAACCTATTTTTGAACACGACGGGAATATTTCAAATTTCGTTGAAGTATCCCTTAAGAGGATATCTCAGTAGAATTTCATCTCCGATAGGAACTTTTCCGGAATCCAGATGGCACTGGGGGGGGAAGCCTTTCCACTCACCTGCTTACGCGATATAGTGCTATTTCCAAACAAAAATAAAGAAAAAGCTTGTCTTTTTGTTCCGGTTATCAGCGGACGGCTTGACCCTGAAAGCGCCCCACTTAACCCACCCATCCGGTCACCCCCCCCCCCTGCAAGCTGCGAGAATGGCTTTTTTTTTTCATTTTTTATGCAGTTTAGAAAGAGGATAGCAGTGAGGGTTGTGGGCCTCCAAGCCCATCGCGAAGGAGGCTCTTTGTCCCATTCTTGGCGGATTAGGAAGAAAAAAAAAAAAACGCGGTTACAGAACGCCTCATTTCGCTGCCCGGTTTTACTTCGGAAAAAGATTTGGATCGGTTTTTCGGTGTTCCGAGATTTTTCGCACGATACGATTTCCAAATTGCATGTAGATTGTTGATATCGTCAGTACAAGAGCGAAATATGCCATACATTTCTTTCGTGGTGTTGTGTCATAAATTAAAATGTTGCGAAGCCTAGAGCCTACTTTTCATTCCAGCGAAGCAGTGCTTTGAAAAATAAAGCTACTCACTCTAAAAAGTGTCTGATCTCCTTGTGAGAAAAAAGATACGAAATTAACCATTTCGCGATGCAATCAACAGCCATTAGAGTCCCAGCTTTTTTTCTTTTTTTCCAGAGCACCGGATTTCGTTTTATTTCAACGGTCACCCTGATTTCTAAATAGGTGTACGATTTCTAAATTGCACGGAAGCAGAACTATATGTTGTACTGTCAAAATGTCAAAAAATCAATTACCACAAGTTTAGATAGTGTTGCGTCTTATATACGTACTGATCAAAGCGTAGTTCCTTTGTCAGAAAGCTATGAAAAAAAAGGTTTTAACTAACTTTTTTAATTACATGTTCCGATTAATCACTTCACAAAGCTGAACTGCCACTAAGGCCCCGGCATCTTTTATCGAGAACCTCATTTCTTGTTTGTTTTCTTTTGTTCGCCCGGACGAGACACCGCCTCCGCAAATCACTCAAATAGGTAAACGCTGAGGCACCAAGTAACAGCGTCAAGAGACGCTGGGCGCTTTTAGGGTCATGTGATTGTCTTTCTTACAAGATCACAAGTAAATAACTTTTTTTTTTTAAGTGAGCCAATTTTATGTTAGGCAAAACCAGAGTGTCGAACCGAAATTTTTATCGGTTCGATTCGGTTCGGG
>JAZHYW010025598.1:0-10497 GCA_037355805.1 Ixodes ricinus | reverse complement strand
CTCCAATAAGGGGAATTGTAGTAGACCGTTCCGCAGCCCGGCACCCTGGATAGCGCTCCGTAATCCTCCGCAAGACCTTTGACTATGCAGATAAGGCTGGCGGCGCGCTAATGCCACAGCTGCAGTGCGTTTTCTTCACAGATACCGTAGCGGAGGGGAAAAACGGTCTACTACAACTCCCTAGTATGTCCCCCTGGCCGTATGAACCTCACATGCACAAACCGCATTAGGGTAGCTTTCATGTCTTTTTGTAAACAAATCTGTTAATCATCGAAAGAACAAAAACAAAAAAGCACCTGGGAAATCATGAAATATTGTTTCCGAAATATGTTTCATAATATATATATATATATATATATATATATATATATACAGACTTGTACGTAATCCGTTACAAGTAACGAAATTACTTGTAATCCCTTACATTTATCGGTAATTTAGTAACGGAATAATTACATATTTTCTAGAGTAATTTTAAAGTAATTCCCTTACATTTTTTACGTAACGGATTCCTTGTAATCCGTTACATTTTTTTCAGGACCAGCCCCCCCCCCCCTCCTTCTAAAGAAAAAGTCGTTTTCATTTTGATAAAGTTGAGCGCAGTGACACTGGGAGGCTTGGCACTCCTCAGTTCCGCAAACCTCTTTTTTTTTTTTGCAACATCAAGCCCCTGAATTTTTTTTTATGACCCTAACAACAATGTCAAAAGATCCAAATAAACATTTCTACAAAAAAAAAAGGGGGGGGGGGGGCAAGTTATATCCGCTTTTTTTTTGTGTCTGTTTTTTCTTTGCGATCGAAGGCGGGGAGAGGTAGACACCAAGTGATTGTATGCCTTTTCCAGAAGCTCAAGGCGGTAAGTGCACAGACAAGAATTAACAATGTCCTTCTCGGTTATAGTGACTAGGACCATTTTCATAATGTCACAACACGAGACAACGCTCCGTCTACCCTAAAATCCACTAAAAGAGATGTGATAATATGTGAAGGTGTTATTGCCACAAGCATTATCGTTCGTCGATGCACACTTATCATCTTCTCTTAGAAAACAGGATGTATTTTTTCTGCTTCTTTCACCTTATTTGACCCTGTTTTAAAAGCTACTTACTTTTTTTGTAGATTAAGTTCTAGGGTTGGCCCACTTTATTTGTGAATTCCAGCCAGGTTATCTGCATCTCAGTTACCCTTTTTGTGAGTCAGCTTTTTGCGAGCACTTCGAAAATGGTAATAGTCTTCCTTTTTTCTTCTTCCTGTTTTTACCCCAGCAGGACGCATCTTATCTCAAGCAGATATTTTTTTACAAATAAAACATAATGATGGCTGACGTAGACTTAATATTCTGGGCTTGAGGAGAGAGTGAAACTCGTGAGTGGGGCCATAGCGCGGCTTACCTAGTTCTCTGCCCTTCGCTACCCGTGGCATCAGCGGACGTCTATCTGGAGAACACCCGGTCCGTGCTCCGTGCATTTTTGAACGGCACCAAGAAAGGTACACATGGCAAACGTGCGTTTACATTTCCTTGTTTTAACCAACGTTCTAATTAATTGTTGTTATGAGTGTCCTGTTGTTTTTTTTTCTCGGTTACTTATATTTAAATATTGGAAACTTTTTCTTATTCACCAACGTCTCAACTGAGGCTCGACCTGTTCAGAACCAAAGGAAGAAGAATATCGAGCCAAACCTTATTTATTATTTAATTATTACCTTACTGTTACCAACTCTACTAAAACTCTCGAATATCAGGCAACGGCTGCCACGACGAAGCTTTGCTCTATCTTCGAGGTAAATAGTACTTCCATTGCTTCGCTGAAAAAGCTCAATGCAGAGCATAAAACATTCGTGAGGCACAATATGGCACTCCCATCCAGTACCTCAGTTCAAATGGTGTTCAGCGTAGCAGTCGACATATTGAATAAGAAATAACGCAAAATGTCTGACGAGACTTTCGAGAGTCAGCTGTTGCTCAAAATACTCAAGGTCAATAAATGGAGCAGGTGGCAACAATAAGAACTTGAATAACCTTCTTCCCTTTGTTTCTTAATTGAGGAAAATATTGTTGAAAGTAACGCCACGAAAGTAACGGATTACTTTTGGGGGTAACGGTCACTTACTTTTATGGAAGGGTAATTGTAATTGTAATAAATTACAATTTAGCCATGAGTAATTGTAAGTGTAATTCCTTACTATTTTTCAGTAACGTGTACAAGTCTGTATATATATATATATATATATATATATATACATATATATATATATTTTTTTCTATATATATATATATATGTATATATATATATATGGTGTCAACACAACTGAGCTGAAAGCAATACCTTTTTCGAAGTATCAGAAAGGGTTTAAGACAAGCCTTTTCAGTCTACCTTTTATAAGAATACTGAGCTGCAATCAAAATGCTTGTTTTCCTAGCCAAAATGTTCTACACTCATCACCGTGATGCAGGCGAAGTCAAGCAGAAAGGAGTGAACGAAATTATTCACTCTAATCTATAGTCGCCTTCCTACTCAGGTCGAATCCGGCCTAAAATAGCGCTTCTCTGAGTGAACATTTTCTTACACGGAATAAACTGGCATAACCTGGTTTTTGATGCTTTGTCCTTAACAAGATGACGGTCACTTCAATTTGAAAATAACCATCACCCGTGCTAATTGAAGTTTTTTTTATTTTGTTAAATAGAGAAAAGTAGTATTTTATGCTCTACTCGATATTTCAGCTACTTCATTGGTCACTTTATGACGGCTTGCGTGCGTTATCTTCATAGTTCCGTCAAGTGCCCATGTGTACTTTGTTTTTGTCATGCCCACAGATCCATAAAATTTCTATCCATCACTTAAAATAGGCGACAACTGACTTTTTCGTGTTTTAGAAGTTGTGGGCCCTTGGAGTTCATCATGGACTTTGCAGGAGAAGCTTTCAACTGTCTCCATCATCGAATTGTACTTTCTAAATTAGACAATTATGAAATTCGAGGGCACGCTTTACGGTTAGTACGGTCGTATCTGGGGCATTGGATGCAATATAGCAGTATTAATGAAAACTCCTCCACCGCAAAAGCCTCTTCTTTGCTCGCTCGCTTACCCCAAGGTAGTATTTTGCATCCTTTCCTTTTTAATATATAAGTTAATGATATCACCATTATTAATATAAATGCAAAGTTTGTCAACTACGCTTACGACACAAGTATGCTCTTTACTGCGAATAATGCTGATGCCTCAATTGATATGGCAAACCTGACACTGTCTAGATTAGAAGTATGGAGGCGAGAATAACGCATTGCAAAATAAATGCGAAGAAAACAAAAGCCGTCCTCTTTCGCCCTAAAAATAAACTCAGAAGATTAAGCACAAAACAAACCTAAATTTAAATTCTGGGGCGAAATTGAAATGGCAAACTCGTTTAAGCTCTTAGGTGTTACATCCTCCGAGAACATGGCGCGGGAGAATCATAAAAAACTACCCTATTCCAAAGCTATCCCTGGCTGTGGGCATTTTAAATCGTCATCGTCGTATTTTGCGAGAAAATGTAAAATTATTCTTATGTAATTTTCCATTCCACTCCCCACTTAAATTACTGCAACTTAATTTGGGGTACAACGACTTTTACTGACCTAGAAATGTTGCATGTGTGGCAAAGAAAGCACTTAGAGCTACAGGAGATGTCCCGTTTGACTTCCATGCAGCCAGCTTGTTCAAAACGTTTTATGTCGTAAATTATCCACACATTATATGATTACAAGCTTGCCACTAGCCTCAAAAGTGGAGCAAGTTAGAAATACAAACTTTTTTTGTTTATAAATCTTGCACAAATCTCGAAACATATTCATATAGTTACCCTACCCGCGGAGCTGAATGTTGGGAAGTGGTCACACCGAGAACCGACTACGGCACACAAACGCTGAACTACGCTGTTCCTAAATTATTTAATCTGTATTTAGCTAAAGGTATTGATTGGGAGTGAGTTATCGTTGAGTGAAGTGAGGTCACCCATTTTTTCACTGATGATTAGTGTCATGGGCGTACCAACCGGGGCAAGGGGGCGCTTGCCCCCCAGTTCTCAGAGTGGGGGGCAAGGCATGGGTTTTGCCCCCCTGAAACAGCCGCCACTGGGCAGGGCAAACACTGGCTGGCGGCGCCCAAGGAATACCAAAAGCGCCGCACCCCGACCCGCGGGGGCCTATTTTTAACGCGCAGGCGATACGAACCCTAGCAACGGCGCTCACGCCGGATTGGCTGGTTCGTGGAGGTAGGAGCTGCCGCCGTCAACATAGGCAGCGGTTACAATGCGAGTTTCCGAAGCGGTAGCGTAAGTTAGGGGTAAGATGTCACCATCATACGTATCAGACCCGGGTTCTATTCATGGTGTGGGCTTACTTCTTTTATGTTTTCTCCTCGAACGTTTTGTTTTGTCGAGGCATTTGGCGATATTTACGGCATTTCTTTTTTACGATTAACACCGAAAAAAAACGAGTGTTGTTGAGGAAACATCGCTGAACTAAATCGTATGTGACTCTATTTACGGAGGTGCATGGGGGACAGCGGGGCTTGGGTTGCCGGCTGGACGCCGCAAAGCGGTGTGTACGGGGGGGGGGGGGGAGGGGGGGGGGGGGGGGGGGGGGCAAGTGGGTTAATAGTTGCACACTGTCGCCGCGAAGTGGCGTGAACGCAGGCGCGGGGGTGGGTTGACGCGCTTCGAGTGATACACGCGTCGTCCGAATCCGAAATTTAAGTTCCCGCGCGTTGCCGAGCAGCCAATCCAGCGTGGGCGTCATTGCTAGGGAGTCTATCGCCTGCGCCGTAAAAGGAGCCAGTGACCAAAGCGCCCGGTGCGCATACACAATTGCCCCCCCCTCTTTTACAACGCCTACACACACACACGCCGTAAAAGTTAGTGATGGACCGAATCTTCCGAACTTTAGATTCGGCAAAGTTCCGCACATGCCGAAATTTAGAAGGTAAGTTCGGCAAAGATTCGGCAAAAATTTGGCAAATGTCTGCGCTCGCGCACGAACGCGACGGGGCCATGGATCGCAAATGGACGCCGCGCAGTCGCGCGGTTACCATCGCACAGTTTAGTACATCCAGCCGTTATGGCGAGGTGTGGAGTAGGCGACACGGTAACTGTGAGTTTGTGAGCTTTTGCGAGTGTGGTTCTCTTCAATATTATCTGCCTCAAGAACAGAAGATCGATTGGGAATTTACGCAGTCCACTGCGCAAGTGACAAATGATGCGGTGCATTCTGGATAACGTGATTTTCATTTGACCTTTCCATTGTTGCAACAATGTAGTTGAAACATTGACTGACAACTGACAATTACGCTTAGTGTGCCCAGCCCACTGCCGTCAAACGGGGCCGAGTCACGAGAGCTTGCCAGAATGTATGGAATGCAGCTGGCATCATCGTCATAATGTGATACATGTTTTCTCCCTTCTTTTCTTTCCTTTTTACGTACTTTCTGTAGTGTGTATATTCTGTACATTTATTTGTCTGTTTTGTTTTTTCATATGTGGTGGCGGGCTGGCAGCAGACATGTACAAGCTACTCAAAAAAGTAATTAAGTTAAGTTACTGAGTATTAGCTTCAAAAGTAATTTGAGTAGAGTAGAAATCACTAAAATGAAAAGTAATTGAGTAAATTACTAATTACCGTAAAAAGTAGCGAATTACTTTTGAAGTTACTTTTATTTTTTCTATGCTAACAAGGAAGTGCTTACATAGGTTTTGATGCGTTAGCGAAATTCTGCTAGCCGAATATAAAGCGGCTTGTGTTTCCACATAAATGCTTTAATAGCTGGTTCTGCTTCTGCATGCCTAATTGCTGTGTACTTCTTTTGGTCAAAGGTGTACTGCGGACGTATCATTTCTACTTTGAGGTCTAGCACTGCTTGAGCTTGATTTTGCAGACAGTGTTTGATTGCTTACAGTGTTGCGTAAAGTACGTCTAAAAACTACTTGGAAGTACAAAGTAAATGAGAGGTTATGTACTTCTAGTAAAGTAGTAAGTACACCGGGTGCAATGTACCTGAAGTAAAGTACTATAAATACAATATACTTCCAAAGTAAAGTAGAAGTACTTTTTAACACACTCTTTCAGAACGCCCTTTTACTCCCTATACAGCGTTTTTTTTCTTTTTTTTATCTGGCCGGTATGCATTGCTAAAAGTGGAAATCGGAGGTGCATCAGATTTTTTTTTTTCGAAAAGGGCGGCAAAAACAAAAATGCATCAGTTTTTTTTTTTGGAGGGGGGAAATGGCGGCAACAAATACGCCATAGAGTAATTGCTTTATTCTCGCTGACGAACCATTTACCACAATCAACTTATAAGACACTCATTTCTATCGGTCTTATAGCCGCCATTACTTCACTCAGACAAATGACCAGATGACGTCTCGAAAGACAGCACAAGCTAAACAGGAGCACCAGATGAACTTCAGAGCGGGTGCTGCACTTTGTTACATCCTTTGAGTGAGGATGTAGTGTGTATAGACCTTTCGCTTACCCGCGACCACCAAGTAGGCACATCCGGTAGGGGCGACGAGAAAATATTAAAACGTTTTAACCTGCAAATACTAAAAAAATACAGGGGAGACAAAACAAGAATGGGTGACGGTTACGCTTATCTCCTAAACGCATTCTATCGGCGTGGCGACGGCAAAACAATGTTTTCGCCCATACTGGAAGTGACGATATTTCAAGATGGCGGTGCCCTTGTGAAAAAGGTCTGTACCTCCTGCAGTGGGCGAGAATTTCTACATTGGGGAGAAGCGGGGACAAGCCGTTTCTTCAAATGAGTCAAGTCTCCTTGAGCTTCGGGATACACAGAAACGCCAGTCTTCGGCGCTAATCCGACAGTTATTCGGTCTCTCTTGCGTCGTGTCTGTTCGCTCCCCGCGCCTTGTAGCAGTGTTATTGCAGTGGGGGGTTTGTTAAAATTTGTGGGGGGGTTTCGACTATCCAAATCACTTTCTCCCCCCCCCTTCTTCTACGCCACATGCTTCCCCTCTGCAAATATCAGCTGATCTTCCAACATCTTATCTCTGTTGATAAACAAAACAACCACTAAAATTCGAAAGTAATTTGTAATTTAAGTAGAAGTCACTCGGAAAAGTAGTTAAAGTAAACTACTAATTACCAAAATAGAAATGTATTTGAAAGTTACTGAACTACCCAGAAAAGTAGATAACTACAGTAACTTGAGTAAAGCAGTTGAACTACGTACAAGTCTGTCTGGCAGGCGCTCTGCGTAAGGGTTTTCACCTATCTGCATAGCCCCGCACACCACCACATGAGCCCCTTTCATGTATCTGCATAAAACTAAACACAGAACTATCATGCTCGACGTTGCACATCCGACATTCCTAAATCTCCCCAACTTCCTAAACGTCCGTGTGTGTCCTAACACCAGAAACCGGAATTTTAAAGGTTAAAAGCGGCACGTTGCGAATATGGAACGCATACTTTCATGCAAAGCTGACGTCAAATGACTCAAATCGAAAAACATGCATATTTACAATATAGTTATCTCTTCTGGTGAAGGCTCAGCCACTGTTGCATTCGTTTTCGCGCACGAAACGGTGACTCCCAGAGAAAGTAAGAACGCAGTGATTGCCTTTCTTTTAACAGTGCAAACACACTTGCAGGAGTGCTCTGATAAGCCTCAAAATCAAAACTCTCGTAGCGTGATTCGTGACTGCGCCGGCTACTACCCAACCTCGTTGTCACGCCACTTTCTGCAAGCAAACACTAAAATTGCCAGTAAACAGAAAAAAGCAACATCGATACAATTATCTTGTAGAATATCACCTTATTTAGTCATAAGTGTGTCAATAGGCACTACAGTTGTATTTAAGTCAAGAAAAAACAACATAAACCTTTTTTTGTCACAAATAACTAAATATCAATGTTAAGACTGGTAGCAGTGTATTTTTGCCGAATGATTGCCGAATCTTTAAAAACGTTCGGCAAAAGTTGCGCGGAATTTTTGATTCGGCAAAAGTTCGGCCCATCACTAGTAAAAATATGCGACCCGGGGACGGGGGGGGGGGGGGGTTTGCCCCCCCACTCAAAAGCAAGTTGGTACGCCATACTGATTAGGCGTGCAGCAGGCTCTCTGTACCTCGGTGCTTAGAATGCTTATTACTATGAGCCACGTTTATTTTTTTGCCCGTCATGCCCAATATATCGAACATCGTGATAATCTAAAGTCCCGTGCTTATAATGCTGAGGTAGAGATCATTTTTCTCTACATTTGTGTTTCTCTTTTGATTGCTGTATTATTTCCTCACTTGTTGTTGTTGCTGTAGGTGGTCAGAACCCGTCAAGCTGTACCTCACTAGCTTTTTTTCCTGACGCCACCGTCATCTTATGGTGAAAATAAATACTAATTATTATTATTATTATTATTATTATTATATAGTGTCAGGAACACATAGTTATCTTAATTAGCTTCAAAATCATCCCAAATCACTTCTACCCGTGCCTATCGACAGTAAAAACGCAGGAAAAGATTTGCAAAGCATCTCTCGGATCATTTCGGGGTGAATTTACTTATAATGTGCATTTTTAAGGTGATCGGTCTTTCATTTATTTATTTATTTATTTATTTATGTAGCGTCAAATCTTCAGTCGATAATTAATAATATTTTATGTATCATGAATAAATTTGACTCTATATAGTCTCACATAACCGCTTGAGATCAGCACGGGAGACGATAACTCGAAAACACGCCAGCTGTTAAACCTGCGGAAACTTTTTTTTTTTCGCTTCGCAGTTTGAAACATTGGGTTGCAGAATATGACAAAAATAACTCTGTGCTCACATGATAAATTGGAAGTAAATAAACGAAATGTTTAGAAAGTTAGATAATAAGTAATACATAGAAATGCATGCAATGATATTCTTTATTATACATAAATAGCACGAAGGATACACACCAATTCTTAGCATCCTCATAATAAATCTCATTTGGGCATCCGACTGCATGAGCTCGAAATTTCAGTGAAATTCTGCCCGTAAGGCAAATGTTACATTACTGTTGTGCGTGCACCTGTTTCGGGCCCTTACTTTACAACTCTGTACTTTTATTTTTTATTTTTATTTATTTATTTTCATTTAGAGGATGCTACAGGCCATTGAAGGCCCAGGTAGGAGAGGGGTACAAACATATGAATTCGCACATGCAACAACAAACAAGTAACACGACATTAAAAAGGTTTACAACAATCAACTAGCAAATATACAGGATATATATATATATATATATATATATATATATATATATATATATATATATATGGGGAGAACAGCAACCATCAAGCAGCATGTAGTGCAATAATGCAGTAATACAAAATGATCTATCCAGATGTAGTATGAAGGTTTATGCAATCTTAAAGCCCATTCGAAAAAGATTAACGTGCAGCAATATACAAAGCAACAAGCTAATCATCAAGACGTTCGAGACCTTGAACAAAGTTGGTGTCGTTAAATAGCTCGAGAGGTAAGCTGTTCCAGTTGCTAATAGAGCGAGGGAAAAAGCTAAACTTAAACATGTCAGTACGCGCAAAATTGGGTGTAATGAAAACTGGTCTGTGCCTCGTAGATATTTACTCTATTATTAGAGCGCATTACTTTCTCAGTAATGCGCTCTAACATTTTATTAGGCTGTCGTATATTATCGCGACACTTCTGTACATACTGCACAACCTTACAATTTAGAAATCGCATTTCATCAAAAAGCTGAACCGTTTAAAGGGGAACTCCGCCGATTTCTTGGTAGACTTCGATTTGGCTGAAAATTTGCAGACCGCATCAATAACCCTCTTCTCAACTGATAATCAAAATATTTTTAAAAATGAAAATTTTACTTGAAGTTATTGCATTTTCAAATTACGCCGGTCGCGAGGGTTCGAGGAGGCGACTTCTCTACTGGCAACAATGAAATATTCCTACTTTTTCCCTACCCGCGTACGTCACGGGCGGCAGGCGGACGAGCGACTGGCAGCCGCCAAGTGGCTTTTCGGACGCCAGCGATCGAGATCATTTTTTCGCAGCTTCAGGTTGAAAACTGATTTGCAATGGGTAGCAATTTGTGCTACGCGATAGATTGTAGAAACAGTGCCGGGAAAAAGCTCTTTTTACCCCTGTTTTCGTGGGAGAAAATAAAATGCGTTCCCTTGGCAGCAATGGAGGCGATCCACGTCAAGGTGCTTTTGCGCGAGCTGGTGTGCCGAGAGAATTCAGTGTCACGTGAAACATTTTCACTTTTCCTCGGCATACTTTATAACCGCGTGCTGAGAGTTAAGGCTGCGTGTCCCACGGCAGCCATCTTGAACAAGGCGTTAGTTCAAACCGACAGATGGCGACACGCACCCGTGGGGTGGCCGAAACATACGGGTTCACGGTGGGGATGGCTCGAGCACCACCACGTTCCCCTCGTGGCCTGGTCTCAGCGCAGCCGCTAGCCAGCTCAGCTGGCTTCAATAGCGTG
>JAZHYW010025597.1:0-19335 GCA_037355805.1 Ixodes ricinus | reverse complement strand
ACAGAGAAAAGAACGGCCGGTTTATTTGCGTGCCGCCATGTCTGGCATCCCCGGTTCGTCGGTCACGAGCCCCTGGCGCGAGAGCTCACATGCCGGTCATCTGTGTCGGCCACGTGTTTCGACGCGGCACTGAACACGTGGTCCTTGAAGCTTCGTCGTAACACTCCTCCCCCTTACGGGGAGAAGCGTTGAGGTGGCCGGTGTGTTCTTGTCGACCTCCGGGGTAACGGAGTCTCCGGAGGTGGAGGCGTCGACCTGCGAAAAAGCGGAGTGACCGGACGTGAAAGTGGAGGTGCCTCTGGGTAGTCCGACTGCACTTCTCGTGCAGCTCCGGTGTTGTTGGTGTGGGGTCTATTGGACGGCTCACCCTCGGTGCCCACTGTCTGTGGGTCCGAGGCCCGTGGGTTCACGTCTGCCCCTGTGGAAGTTGAGATGCTGGGAGAAACTTGCGACCTCATCTGGTCGTCATGACGCCTATGCGGGTTTCCTTCAGTGTCTCGCAGGGTCACCATCCGGGAACCTTCAGTTTCTTGGACTACTCCTGGTCTCCAGTGGTCTCCTGCTCCGTAGTTCCGGTACCATACCGGCTTGCCAACATTGAATTTCCCAGCCGATGTCTCATCAGCAGGAAGTGTCGGTCGGGGAAATACGTTGTCAAATCGTGAGCGGATTTCATATCCCAATAACATTTCAGCCGGCGTTCTACCACATGGAAGGGGTGTCCTACGATACCGGTGTAGAAACCTGGCCACCCGAGTCTGTAGAGATCCGCGTGTATTTTTCTTTAACCCTTGTTTTACCGTCCGTACCGCCCGTTCTGCCAAGCCGTTTGATTGCGGGTGGTACGGGGCAGTGTGCAGGTGATCAATGTTGTTTTGGAGCATGAACTGCTTGAAAAGTTCGCTAGAAAATTGGGGCCCATTATCAGAGACCAGCGTCCTTGGAAGACCGAACTGGCTAAACAGGGTGCGGAGGGCTTCAATAGTGGTCGCCGATGTCGCAGTCTTGATAACCTGTACGTCGATCCACTTGCTGTGAGAATCCACCACCAACAACAGCATGTGATTATCGATGGGACCCGCATAATCCACATGTAGCCTCGACCACTTTTCTCCGGTTTCCGGCCATGGAACGGGCGTCTTCGCTGGTGGCATGCTAGCAGCTTGAATGCAAACCGGGCAAGTCTTCCCGAGGTTCTCGATGTCCTTATCCAAACCCGGGAACCAGAAAAGTGACCGGGCCAGTGCTTTCATTGCGGAAATCCCTTGATGTGTGTCATGCAGCAGCCGCATCATCGGTTCCTTGGCGCTTGCGGGAACCACAACCCGATGGCCCCAGTATATCAGCCCATGACTGATCGTTAGCTCCTCTTTGCGAGCAAAATATGGTTGCAGCGCTTCTTCGTTCTTTCCTAACTTGTTTGGATAACCTTCCTTGATCCATTTCCGGACCTGGCGGAGCACCGCGTCTTTGGCGGAAAGGTCAGCTAACTCTTTGGCAGACACTAAACCATCGTCTAGGTGTTCGGTGAGTAATACATACTCTTTGAGTCTCTCTCTTGCCCGTGTTGTGGCGTCATCAGGACTCCCTTGAACCGGCAGCCTACTCAAGGTATCTGCGGGGACGTTCATCTTGCCCGGCTTGTACTGGACTTGGTAGGTGTATGCGCTGAGTAACAGTGCCCAACGTTGTATTCTTGCTGCTGCCATCGCTGGGATGGCCTTCTCAGGGTGAAACAGCCATACCAAGGGTTTATGATCAGTTAACAGCGTAAACCTTTGACCTAAAAGGTACTCGCGAAACTTGGTAACGCCAAAGACCAGGGCGAGGGCCTCCCGCTCGAGCTGTGAGTAGTTCTTCTCTGCCGCAGACAGCACGCGGGATCTGAATCCGATAGGCCGATCTGCGCCATCGACTCGATGATACAACACAGCGCCGATTCCACAAGGGGACGCGTCACACTCTAGATACAGGGGCTGCTTCGGATCGTAGTGAGCCAAGAAGTCGGCCTTCTTCAGGAAGTTTTTCACCTGTATGAAGGCTTGTTCCTCCTCCCTGCCCCACTTCCAAAAGACACCCTTCTTGAGGAGAACATAGAGAACCGACAAGGTGGTTGCAATCCCTGGCAAGAACCTGTGGTAGTACGTCACGAGTCCCAGGAACGATCGTAACTCGGCGACGCACGTCGGACGAGATATCTGAAGAACCGCGTCAATGTTCTCTGTCTTGGGGTGCAAGCCTTTTGCATCAATACGGTGTCCCAAAAAGTCTACCGCGGCCTGTCGGAATTTGCACTTTTCCGGGTGCAACTTGACTCCGAACTCCCTGAGTCGCTCTAGAACCTTCCGTAGCAGGTTGCAATCTCCTCTCTTCTCTGCGACGATAATGTCGTCCAAGTATACTTGAACCCCGGGTAGTCCCTGCAGCAGTGCTTCCATTCGACGCTGGAAGATCGCAGGCGCAGATGAGACTCCAAAGGGCAAGCGGTTAAAACAGAACAAGCCCTTCTGCGTGTTCACCACGGTTAGCTGCTTGGCGTCGGCATCCAGTGGAAGCTGGTTGTAAGCATCCTTCAGATCGATGGTACTGAAGACTTCTCCGGTATTCAGGTTGGCGAAAATGTCTTGAATTCTGGGCAGCGGGTACTGCTCCTGCCTGCACGCGGAGTTCACTGTGATTTTAAAATCGCCACACAGCCTGATGCTCCCGTTCGCCTTGACCACAGGAACGAGAGGGGTAGCCCATTCTGAGCTAGTCACGGGCGATATTACTCCGACGTTCACCAGCCTATCGAGTTCTTCGTCCACCTTAGTGCGCAGCGCGTATGGAACGATGCGTGCCTTGTGAAACCGCGGCGAAGCATCTTCCCGCACTTGTAGGCTAACGGGCGGTCCCTTGATTAACCCCAGGCCTGGCTCAAATAACTCCGAAAATTCCGTGAGCAACCCTTGGATGTTTACGTTGTCTTCCGAGCATACAGGAATACCGGGATCTGCGCTCACGTTGTTGATTGGTACTCCTTCCAGATGAAACGCCTGGATGAGATCCCGCCCACATAGATTCGGTCCTGGACAACCCAGGACGATCAGCGTGCCCGCTTTGGTCTGACCTTGGAAAGAGACTTGAACGTCCAGTCGCCCTCGTACAGGTAGTTCGCCCAAGAAACAGGAGAGCTGCAGTGACGTCTTGTGCAACCTTGGCCAGTCGTCCTGATGCTTGAGATAGGTAGGCCACGTGACAATCGACACGGGGGCCCCAGTGTCCAGTTGCAACTTCAATGTCACGCCCCCGCAGTCAAAGACTCGGTGAATCGGCTTGACTAGGTTGACACAAGTGACCGTCGAGACCTGTCCCTCAAGGGTGCACAGGTCATACAAGTCATTGCCTGACGCCTCTTCTTCGCAAAGGCCTACCTTGTTCTTCTGAACGTAGTCGCCATTTGGGCACATCCTAGCAAGGTGTCCCTCTTGCTGGCATCGGAAGCACCGTGAGTTCCGAAAACGGCAACGTCTGGCTATATGGCCGGTCTTGCCGCACTTCTCACACCGCCTAAAACTGTCGTCTTTCGCCTCCTGGTCGTGGCAATTTCCTTCCGTCTTCCGTCGGGGTTCTTGTCGCCTTCCACGGAATGCACAGACTTCTCGGTCGCCATTCGTGTTCTGCGGTTGCCCCTCCATTTGCTGGACGTTCAGCGCAGCCAACTCGGATGCCAGGGCGATTTCCTCTGCCTCCTGCCTTGTTAAAATAGGCTTGGCAAGCAGTTTGCGGCGCACTCCAGAATCGTGGAGCCCGCACACAATGCGATCCCGCAGCATACGGTCGAGCACTTCCCCGAAGTTGCAGTTGTCAGCGATCTTGCGTATCTCGAGAATAAATTCCTTCACTGACTCACCCGGCCGCTGACTCCGTGTGAAAAACTTGTACGACTCTGCTATTTCGTTCCTCTGTGGTGAGAAATGATCGTGTAGCAGTTGCACCACTTCGGAGTATTCCAGTTCATTAATCTTTGTGGGCGCGCACCGCCCTGCAAGAACTTCAACTGTCCGGGTGCTGAGCGCTGACACCAGTAAGGCTCGCTTCTTCTTTACCTCTGTAAGATCGTGTGCCTCGAAGTAGGCTTCCAATCGAATCTTGAAGGCGTCCCATCTGTCGGTGGTGTCGTCGAACTGCGGCAGACCATGGAACGTCGCCATGCGCTCGTGCCTCTCTTGCGTAGCCGTCGTGGACTCGTCGCTCGTCGCCACTGAAGTAACGTAGGCCGAAATACAGAGAAAAGAACGGCCGGTTTATTTGCGTGCCGCCATGTCTGGCATCCCCGGTTCGTCGGTCACGAGCCCCTGGCGCGAGAGCTCACATGCCGGTCATCTGTGTCGGCCACGTGTTTCGACGCGGCACTGAACACGTGGTCCTTGAAGCTTCGTCGTAACAGTATGGATTACCTTCGTAACACGGTATGTACACATTGTTATTAGTATGCCATTTTTATTCTGACACGACTGCACGTCACTGTCGAACTATAACAGTTCGTGGGAGCTACGTGCAATGCTGGTCCAACCTTCCTTTGCCGAGTGCCACGTCAATATCAAGTTGCAATCGTAAAAGATCGGTCCCGAAGCGCTCACCAACAGCGCGAATACAGCACTTCTATCAAACGCGCGCGTCCGCTCCGAGTGTGAACAGGTATTTACGTGGCTCTTGCTGACACTGTCGTAGCTCAAACGTATCTTTTTTAAGGTCGGCTCGCTCCTGCATCTCCGAGGCCACGAAAAACGCCGCGGCAATTTGTTTCTATCTACGTCGCTTTGCAAACGACTGACACGGGCCGCCTTTTACCAACAATGACAGTTGGGTTGACTTCTGGAGTCTTCACCGGAAGACTCGCCGCACTTCCCAACAGGCATACCGGCGTATGAGACTATACCTGTTTTCACCTCAAGAACCGTAGGAAAAAGAGTCCGGCTTCTCGCGGATGATTACTAATTTTCACCTTTAGGTGGAGATTGTGGGGATTGTGATCCCTCAACATTCTGTCGCGTCAGCGTTTTGGCTCGCCGTGGCGGCCGCGCTGGCGTAGCGAGAGGTGGCGCTGCTTACCACTGTGAGTGGCTTCCTCCTCCCCCTTTGGGGCGATTCCGTACCGAACCCCCGCAGAAAGGAGATCGACGTGTCGCTCCTTGATTGGCCACTTCGCCCCGCTGTTATCTTAAAACCAACGGACAACGGGATCTCTGGGTCTTTTTCCTGGGATTTCGGCGGCGGCGACAACGGGGAACCGTCCGGTGCACCGGTGAGCGTTTACCCCATCCTTTGTGTCTTTGTGAACGACCGTTCGGCCGTGGGCCACCCCACTCCGGCGGCGTTCACCAGCTTATAGCCGCTGTCTTTTGTTATTTGTTTTGTATTGTGAATAAACAGAGTTTATCACCGTTACCCACGTGACTGGTGTCTCATTGCGCTCGACGAGCAGCATGCCACGCGAGCACGAACCCGCTTCGCGGTAGAACGTCTCGCCGCGAACGTGGTACTCCCAAAGGCAGTGGCCCTAAGGAGAACCACAAGATTTAAGATATATTTAGTAGCATTTTGGAGTGGATACACGTTATCTTATCAAGGGGTACACGTTTCAAACGCCAAAAGCATCGCCTGTGCCTCCGACAACCAAATCTGGCGAGAACTATTTGGTGCGGCGTATGAACAATGCGCAAAACTTACTGTTTTCTTGGGGTGAAAACGGGTATAGTCCCATGCTGTCGCTGTAGCGTAACATATCTCATTGAATTTCGCTCAGCTGCAATGTGTCCATGGCTATCGCGGCGATGAGAGGCGCCGATTCAGAAAATACGTCGGTGACATTAGCGCAGTAAAACCTACCGGCGCACCCCCAACTCGCCTCCGGTAACGCTCCCATTCTCCTACTGCCGAGAGAACTTCCGGTTCCTGTCCCAGCGTACGTACGACCGTCAAAATTACGCCGCAACTTGTTTTGCGGTCAGTTGGAGAGAGAGAAAAAGTCGATATTTCATTCTTTTTTGTGTAGAAGTTAATGAACCGAGACGAAAACGGATGCCTGTTCGGCATTCAGTGAACGTTGAAGGTTGAATGTAAAAGTTATCTGGCAAAAGGAAAAAGGTCATTTCATGGTCCCTTTAAGGGGCTTTGCGTGGCGAGCAGAAGTCAGTCTCGCCCCAGCGCTTAACTCGGCTCTTACGCCGACTTCGACGCCCGCGACGCTCTGCTATTGTCTTCGGTTTCCTTTTTATTTTTGGGCACAAGTTCGCCCTATTAAACGTTCAGTTTACTCAGGCATTCGCCGCCTCATCACTTGTCATTCGTGACATTTTGGTGGAGGTCCGGGTTAGGGCATTCTATGCCCGTTGAGCGTACCCCTCCGAAGACATGCCGGCCAAGCGACGTGCTCAGCCCCGGAACGCTACCCTACGCCGAAAACGCCAAAGCCAGAAGAAGCCGTCGTACCAGAGGTCAGTCCCCCGAACTTAGTCTCTTGCCCAAGAAACGGGAGAACAAGATCCCGACCATGACCACCCCGCCTGTCGTCGTCCTGCCCGTCGCTCCGCGGACACCTGCTCTCTTTCTCGGCGAGATCTACGAGGACGTCGAAGACTGGATCAACCAGTACGAACGCGTGGCTCTCCATAACGGGTGGAGGGTGGAGTGACGAACAGCGCCTGCTAAACCTCTATTTCTCACTTGAAGGAACTGCACGGCGCTGGTTCGAAAACCATGAAGCTTCATTGACCTCGTGGGACCTTTGCAAAAACGAGCTCATGCGAACATTCGCCAGTCAACGCCGAAGGGAGAGGTCCAAAGACCTGCTGCAATCGAGGACCCAGGGACCAATGAAAGCATCACGAGCTTTGTGGAAGATGTGCTTTGCCTGAGCTCCCGCGCCGACCCTCAGGCCACCGAGGGAAAGAAGCTGCGTATTTTGATGCGTGGCGTGAAGGACGACATCTTTGGTGGACTCGTACGCAACCCACCGACGACCGTTCAAGGATTTGTCACGGAGGCGACGAACATCGAGCGTGCTGTGCAAGCCCAAGCCAGCCACTACCAGAGGCTACCCGGCGTCAGCGTGATTCCGCAGTCCCCTTGCGACCTTGCCCACGACACCTCGGGTATACGACAGCTTATTCGCGAGGTCGTTCGGGAGAAGCTTAAGAAACTTCTGCCGACTGCTGAGCGCCCAACCTCAATCTCCATTGCCGAGGTTGTTCGGGACGAGGTTCAGCGAGCGTTCCTTCTGGATGTCCCTGTCACCGTGGCCGCAGTCGATAAGCCGACGCTGACCTACGCCGCAGCGGCCCGACGATTGCCGCCAACTGCTCAACATTACCCGGTGCGCCACGACGAGACCCACCATCGCAGGCTTACCCCCGACGCATCAGCACTCGTGGACACCGGAGCAGACTAATCAGTCTTGAGTGGGAGCTCTCCCGCCGCCTTCAAAGTCATGAGGCCGTGGGATGGACCTCAAATACGAACCGCCGGAGGACACCTCATTACACCATTCGGAAGATGCACTGCTCGCGTCAAGATTCGCGGTGAGACGTTCCCTGTGAAGTTCGTCGTTCTGCAAGGCTGTGCGAGGGACGTTATCTTCGGAATGGGCTTTCCTGCGAGTATGGCGCCGTCATCGTCCTCGGGGAAAACCAGTTGACGGTGCGAAAACCTGTTTTGCCGCCGGTGGAAACCAACACGACGTCAACCGTGATCCGAGTTATTGCCGACCATGTGAACCTGCCTCCGCGGTCGAGTGTTTTCGTCACCGTCATAACCGACGCAGCTATGCACGGTGAAGCTCTTCTAGAAGCCAACGTCCAACTGCTCCTTGAAAAAGAATTGGCGTCGCACGAGGCGTAACGGATCTCCAAGAGGGACGTACGACTTCTCGTGACAAACTTTTGAGAGGAGCCGCAGCACCTAACGAAGGGTACCACCGTGGGCCACGCCGAAGAGCTTCAGGCGCCAGCCGTGGTCACCGCATTCTCTGAGGAAACCTCGTCGTCACAGCAGACGTCGCCGCCGAAGCTCGACATCGACCCCGAGCTCCCGGCTCCTAAGCGCCGGCAGTTGGCTGATCTCCTCGCTGAATACAGTGACTGTTTTGCCACGTCGTCGAAAGTTCGCCAAACACCAATGGCAAAACATCGCATTATTACCGACGACGACGCGCTCTCTGTCCACCAGTCGCCGTAAAGAGATTTCTTAAAAAGTAACTCCAAAGAAAAAAAATTTTAAACATCCTAATTGGGACAAGCATGACAAAAAACAAATTTTCCGTCAGAAAACAAAAATTTTACAGCAATATTTATTGGGTGAGACTGATTTTAGTTTGCGGCCATTTCGTCCGTTTTAAATCGTGCGCCACGAAGTTGGGATTTCGTGACGTCATTCCCAATCGGTTGATATACTTCTCATTGGCTAAGAGTTTGATTATATGCCGCTCAAAAGGAAATTGCAACATATAACAAAGGTTTAACAACCAAGATCTAAGCTGTCAATCAAACTCTTAGCCAATGAGAAGTATACCAGCCGATTGGGATTGACGTCACGAAATCCCAACTTCGTGGCGCGCGATTTAAAACGGACGAAATAGCCGCAAACTAAAATCAGTCTCACGCAATAAATATTGCTGTAAAAAATTTTTTCTGCCGAAAAAATTGTTTTTTGACATGCTGGTCCCAATTAGGCTGTTTAAAAAAAAGCTTTTTTTTCTTTGCAGTTACCCTTAAAAGGAAAAGAAGGTGATCCAAGATCAAGTCCAGGAAATGCTCAACGACGACATCATTCAATCCTCAAGAAGTACGTGGGCCTCTCCAGTGGTCCTTGTAAAAAGGACGGAACCCTGAGGTCCTGCGTAGACTATCGCCGACTGAACGCTGTGTCTAAGAAGGACGTCTATCCGCTCCCCCGCATCGACGATACGCTAGACCGAATGCGCCACTCCCGATATTTTTCATCGATGAACCTGAAGAGTCCCTACTGGCAGATTGAAGTCAACGAACGCGACCGCGAGAAAACTGCCTTCGTCACTCCCGACGGACTGTGCGAGTTCAAAGTGATGCCGTTCGGACTTTCTACAGCGCCAGCCACCTTCCAGCGTGTCATGGACACCAAGCTGGCAGGTCTGAAATGGCAGAGCTGCCTCGTCTACCTGGACGATGTCGTGGTATTTTCATGGGATTTCGACGAACACCTGAGACGACTTCGAGCCGTGCTTTAAGCCATCGAGACCACCGGCCAGTCACTCAAGCCAACAAAGTGTCGATTCGCCTATGGTGAACTAACGTTCCCTGGCCACGTCGTGAACAACAAAGGTATTCTCCCTGACCCCGAAAAAACCCGTGGCGTAGCTGCATTTACGCCACCGTCTGACAAAAAGGCCGTGAGAAGATTCGTTTTACTCTGTGCCTACTATAGACGGCTTGTTCGGGAATTCGCCAAGCTGTGCGCACCGCTGACGCACCTCACGAAGGACGCCGTAAAGTTTGAATGGACAGAAGAACACCAGCGGTCATTCGATGAGCTCAAGCGAAGACTCCAGACGCTCCCGATCCTTGGCCATTCCGACCAGTTCGCTGAAGCAGAGATCCACACGGACGCCAGTAACACCGGACTTGGCGCGGTACTAGTCCAAATGCAAGACGGGGCAGAGCGAGTCATCGCTTACGCCAGTCGGACGCTGTCTGAGGCGGAGACGAACTACTCAACGACTGAAAAGGAGTGCCTTGCTGTCGTCTGGGCAATAACAAAGTTCCGCCCATATCTGTATGGAAGTCCTTTCGCTTGGTCACGGACCACCACTCGCTCTGCTGGCTCGCGAATCTGAAGGACTCCTCCGGACGCTTCGCCCGATGGAGCCTACGACTGCAGGAGTTCGACATGACCGTGGTGTACAAGTCCAGCCGGAAGCACAATGACGCCGACTGCCTGTCAAGGGCCCCAGTCGAGGCCGGTTCTGCCTGCATTGAATACGACGACTATGGGTGTTTCCTCGGCGCTCTGGATGTCAGCGACATGGCAGCACTCCAACGAGACGACCCTGAACTACAAGCGCTCATCGAGCACCTAAAGGGACAAGCGAGTACGGTTCCCCGTGCTTTCTTACGAATCCTGCCTACCTTCTCCATATGGCAAGGGGTGCTGTACAAAGATAACTTCGTCAACAACAGCGCAACGTGGCTGTTGGTTATTCCTTCCAGCCTTCGAGAAGAAATCTTCCAAGGATGCCATGACGACCCAACGGCTTGACACCTTGGCTACAGCCGGACGGTCACCAGGATTAGGGAAAAGTACTACTGGCCGAGACTACCGAAGACCGTTCACCTCTACACTCGATTGTGCCACGAGTGTCAGCGATGTAAGAAACCGCCGACGTAGCCGTCAGGACTTCTGCATCTGATTTCTCTTCCGCCCACGCCGTTCCAGCAGATCGGAATGGATTTACTTGGCCCTTTGGTATTTGGTATTTGGTATCTGGTATTTATTTGCGCGATGAGCGCAGGCGCCACAGAAAGACGTGTATCCCGTACAATAATGCCTGTGAGGCCCGTCTAAAGGGGGTGATTATGTTAGTGATTAATGAACAGTGAGCTATAATGAAGGGCGGGGCAGTGTTGGACCGTGAGGGATGGGGCAGGGTTATGCGTGTGATCGTAGGTGTTCTCCAGCCTCGCGACAAAGTTCCAGTATTTCAGGTTTGTCACTGATGGGCATGCTAACAATTCTTGGTGGCAATGAGCGCCATAGTTGTACAGCGCGGATGAGGCATGAGCCTGCGTGGCGCTCAGTTCTTGCGAGCAGGGGCTCCAGATGACCGGTACGGTGGTTCCTGCGTGGGACTGTGCTCAGGTAATGATCTTGGGGTATCCCTGGCCCAGTGATGGTTGCTAAAAGTCTCAGGGTGGCCATGTTTCTCCTGGTAGCGAGACTTGTCCGTCCTGAGGTTCTAAGTAGCTGGCTCGTCGAAATGTCGCTTGGTTGGAGACGAGGGATCGGGGAACTCTGGGCGTAGACCCCGTATGCGGCTTTCCGCTGGATCCGGTCCAGAATTTCTTGTGTTTACGTGGATCGAGGGGACCAAATCGGTGAACAATATTCTACGAAGGGCAGAACAAGCGCTGTGTGGAGTTTCGCCATCACGATAGGTCCTAGGCCCTTGCTGATATTTTGTATGAACCCCAGCAAACAGCGGGAACGCGATGCAGTGGGATGAACATGGTTTGAGAAGGTTAATCGGGTGTCCAGAGTCACTCCAAGTATCTTGATGTTGTCACTGCGGTTGATAACTTCGTCATTGATCCTCAAGAGGGGAAGTGGGCATGGCACCTTCCTCTAGGTTGTGAAGTACACTGATTTAGATTTAGAGGCGCTAAGGGGTAATTTGTTTACGGCGGTGTCACGGTGTTTTTTAGTTAGTGTTTAATTAAGATGGTATAAAAAGATGGTATAAAAATTAAAGGCGAGACCAAATCAAATTTCAGCAATTTGTAATTATAAAAAAATCTAATCATCGAACATAAAATACGATAAGTAAAAACATATTTACAGCAGAAGTGGCAGCGTTCAGTTCGGTTGCTTCCGGCGGAGGTGTTCCTGTTTACACATCAGCCTTCGGGTTTCTTTTTGCCGGTGAGAGAAGTGAAAGGTTGGAGGCTCACGGTGCAACGGCAAGTGTCCTGGGACTTCAGTTCGATTGGAGCTTGAATTGACGGGCGGCTGTGTCGGCGACTCTGGCTTCCTCCGAACGGAAGTCTTTCTTGTCCGCTGCCTTGGAGACTCTGACTTGGTCCGGCTGGTTCCTGGTTGCCCGTGACTTGCAACCCAGTCCTGGTTCGGGCCGTTTACCCGAGCGCCATGGCCTGGCTGTCGGTCGCTGGCTGCCCCTCTCGGAATCTCTCGTCCCGTTCTTTTTCCAGATGACTTTGTATGGGCCTTTCCAGTGCATAACCAACTTGTTCGTATTTGTCGGTATCAACAATAATGCACGGTCTCCGACCTTCAAAAGTCTCCTCCCCGTCTTCCTGTCATACATCTTCTTCTGGTACCGCCTGGCTGCTGTTAAGTTCTGGTGCGCCAGTTCGGTGGTCCTTTCAAGACGATTGCGTAGGTCCAAAGGGTGGTTCTCATTTGAACCCTTTCGCATTTCTACCTTCTCGTTTTAACCTTCTCATTTCAACCCTGCGCAAAACAACTTTCGCTTTTCTCCTTTCTCACTTAAACCGTTCTCAAAACGAACTTTCGCGTTATGACCATTCTCAAAACGACTTTTCTCATTTTAACCTTTCTCCTTTCAAATTTTCTCAAAACATACTTTCTTGTTTTGACCGTTCTCAAAAAGACTTTTCTTCTCATTTTAAACTTTCTCCCATTTCAAACTTACTAAAACATACTTTCTGTTTTGACCATTCTCAAAACTGCTTTTCTCATATTAACCTTTTACATGATCAGGCTAGGGAAAGCAATAATTTCAGCATACACTCACTGGAAACCGAAATAGAGGAACAAATGACATTATGAAGTCCAGGCACCTGAAGCTTTATTACGCCTTGAAATGCTACTCGGAGAATGACATCTAGAGTGCATGCCAATCCACGGCATGGCGGACGACAAATAGGTAAATATACAATGATCGTAGATCTGTACGATCACTCCGACACCGGTCGTAAATAATTCAATATCCTCACAGGGCATGCCAGATGAGCATAATTTGCATCCGATGATTCACGACTGAAATGAAGAAAAAAATCTGTGCCTGGTAAGAAAGCCCCCAAGCCACGCATCACCGCACACGCACATTTAAAAAAAAAAGAAAATTGTTGCAGGACCAGTTTGCCGATGGCAGGATCTCCCTTTGCGACTTTCTAAGGAGGGCGAAGGCAATCTCTGGCCTTTGAATGGTCCGTGTTTTGTTGCTGCGGTTATCTTAGATAGTTTAACCAGTTACCATCTTGTGGGAACAAAGCTCCAGAATAAAGCTTTACCGAGCATGGGATCGCATTGAGGTGCGATGACTGATTCGGTGGCAAAAAACGTTTTGTACTATGCGTCTCGAGAAGATAGCCACAGGATTTGAATGCCATAATGCTTTGCGAATCGCTTACTTGTAAGGTGACGGTATTGAAAACAGAATATTTCTGTGAACATATTTCGAATGCGATGTATCCTATGCAAAAGGGTTAAAATGATTCATGCGGGGGTGGGCAGAGGATCGTTTGCCGATCCTTGCTGGTGATGCCCTTGAGCGGTGGCGGCGGCGCTTTGTGAGCGACGAGGTGCACAGTAGGGCGAGCGACCTGCCGCGGCTGTTGCTTTGTGATGCTGCCAATGCGGGCGATAAGCGATCGCCAGTTAGCCTTGGTGTGGAACATGACATTAAGCGTTCGCATCGGTGCGCACTGGCACAGGTAGTCCACGAAAATGGATCGACGGACATGTTAGAATTGTAATAATATGTACAATGGCAACTCTGGCGGCATTTTTGTTTGTTTGTGTGCTTGTTTTGTTTTAGATCTGTTTTTTTTTTATCAAATAACAATTGCTATGGAGTAGCCGGCACTGTTATTATCAGTGCCAACATATCCATTATTTTTATTCATTTATTTTTAACACAGAAAAGGAGACTGGTTGAAATTCCAAGAGCACTCTAAAAAGGTTGAAACGCCACTTACGTGTTTTGAGACGGAGTTTAATTAAACAATAAAGATTTAAGTACGCGGGCTCAACCGAGAAGGGCATAAATAGTAAGAAAAGGTTGAAGCTCAAAGAGCGTTAGGCGATTGGTTTGAAATATGGCGTTCAAATGAGAATTAACGTGTTCAAATGAGAAAGGGTCGAAACGCGAAAGGTTAAAACGCGAAGGGCGTTTTGGGAATGGGTTCAAACGAGAAAGGTTCAAATGAGAATGGGTTCAAACGAGAAAGGTTCAAATGAATGGGTTCAATGAGACGGGTATAAATGAGAAAGGGTTGAAACGCGAAGGGTTAAAACGCGAAGGGCGTTTTGCGAATGGGTTCAAACGAGAAGGGTTCAAATCAGAATGGGTTGTTTCGAGATACACCCGGTCCAAAACGTGCGAGTATGTCGTCTTCAGGTTTCCTTCTAACTCCTCCTGCGTCCAGATTTCCTTGAAGATCGTCAGCGGTCCTCGAACGTGTCTCCCATATATCAGCTCAAAGGGAGGGAAACTCAGGCTGGCCTGCGGGACCTCTCGGTACGCGAATAGGAGTGGTGCCAGGTATCCATCCCAGGATCAAGGCTTTTCTTGACACATCTTACACAACATCTGTCTTAAGGTACCGTTGTACCTTTCGACCAATCCGTTGCAGATAGGGTGGTAAGGAGTAGTCTAATACCCCTGTCAGACGGCGTTTTTAAAGATCCTTTTCACTAAGCTCCTTTATAAAATCGGCGAACCAGCGCACGCCGTAGAGCACGTGCGCGCGCCACAGAGCACGTGCGCACTCCACATCGCGAGCTGATTGGCCGATTATGAAGCTGTTGGATGTCCAGTAGTCGTGTAAGCTCCTTCATGAGCCCGGACGTGAAACTTGTCCCACGGTCAGATGGGGCCAAAGGCCATGAATGTTTTTTAGAAATCGGAAGGGGTCGAGCGCAATGTCTGGGACGTTTGACATGGAATGACTCATAGAGGAGATAGCGCGTGCAGTGCATGCACTTAGTAATGTTTTTAGAAAATCTTGTTTTTTGGCCCGTGTAGACAATTTACGCATCGCGTGAAGATTAAACTCTGAAAATGGGACACCAGCAGTTGGAATAGAGCGCGAAAATTTGAGAGGAGGACGTCAACTGGATGAAAAGATAAAAACGAGAGAAGAATTTCTTTATGAGCGACGTCCACCTGAGCGTAATATTGTCAGAACAGGAACTTACGTTGTGGACACCTTTAGCATTTGTTTAATTGAAAAAGAAGCTGTCAACAAAAAATGAAACAATAGTATTTTTTTTCTGCCAAGTGCATTCCACTTATGTAGATGTCACATGCGTCCACAGCGTTAGTTATATTTGTTTTGACTATATTACACTTCGGTGGACGTCGGCTGATCCACTGCACAATGGCGGCACAACCGACATTGCAGAACGTGAGAATCTGAAACTTTGGGTGATAATCAGAAATGCTGCGAGCGCAATCGTGTTTGTACTTTTGGCTTGAGCTCCCGCTGCACGGGTACTGTTGCAGCTGACGTGCAATCGAACACAAAGAGCTGACGTTGGTATCCATAATTGTGCAGGGATTCCACAGTTTGCAACAGAGGTCAAACTTTCGAAAAGGTCCATTGAGCTTGCCAGAAGCACTCTTCGTAGCTTGAGCGTTACATGTGACTCCTGTTTTGTAGCCTAAGCTACACTGGCCGAAGTTGAGCAGTTTCGCGTGGCTCCTGGAGAGCCGTGCTGCGCATGCGCGAGGAGCAGTGACGGAACGGGCAGGACTGGTATGGCGCCTATACTTCGTTTCAGCTTGGGTCCAGACGCCGGCGATGCTACAAGCGAGAGCTCCGGGCTTTCAGCGTCCCTGCCAAGCACGCGCGTTCGTGCAATGCAAGCACTGTTCAGGGTCACACGCTCGCGCTCGTAGCATCGCCTGCGTCTGGACCCAAGCTGAAACGAAGTATAGGTCAGTCCGCAATGCACGCGCTGCGCGCATGCACCCGCTCGAGATCATGGCTCGCGCCGAGCGGCGTAGACTTTCCATTTTCCCGGAGGTGGCAGGCTGACAAGTTCTCCGAGGGAGGGGGTGCTTTCCCGCGCAAGCGGACAATCTCACCCCCGAAGCGTCGATGGGATTCCATTTTTCATGTATTCTGTCAATAAAGGCAACGCTGGACGCATTATGTTGTTTCCACGTCCACTACTAGAAACTCGTTACATGGCACGTAAACAGCGTCTCGGTGAGGTTCATGGACCGGGCCTCGGGGCGCAGGCCCCGCCCCCGGATCTCATATGGGGGCACGAGCCCCGATGCCCCCTCGTAGTCTACGCCTCATGGCTCGCGCTGTCCGGTTGTTCTGGGCGGCAGCTTGGTTGCTTGATACATAACACGGCGCACAGCTGGCCAAACCAACGACGGGCATCTGGCACGCCCCAGCGGAGGATTGAGGACTAATTTGAACCACCTGGAGATCGTTTGACGTGCAATCGAAAGCTCGGTTACACCGCGCCTCCTCTGCAATAAGAAGAGCGGAGAAGCTTAACTCATCGGATCCCGAAGTAGTCACATAATGCGTATACCGTGTGTGTGCATTGAAGCAGCGGTAAGCATGATAATCAATAAACTGTAAAAGGGTTGATAACTGGGCTAGTTGGTAGTTAGTCATTTGAACGGTTTTAGCGCACACATGGCACGCCCCAGCGGAGGATTGAGGACTCATTTGAACCACCTGGAGATCGTTTGACGTGCAATCGAAGCTCGGTTACACCGCGCCTCCTCTGCAATAAGAAGAGCGGAGAAGCTTAACTCATCGGATCCCGAAGTAGTCACATAATGCGTATACCGTGTGTGTGTCATTGAAGCAGCGGTAAGCATGATAATCAATAAACTGTAAAAGGGTTGATAACTGGGCTAGTTGGTAGTTAGTCGTTTGAACGGTTTTAGCGCACACATATGAAGACGGTTTAGCGCACACATAAGACGAACACCTCAGCCGACCACGGATGAGGTGTTCGTCTTCCTCTGACAAAGGTGACACTGCGCGAGCCAAGACTGATGCAGATACACCCTGCACCACGGCAACGTAAAGGCCAACAAAGGCTTTGGTGTTTAAGGCTGCGGTCCCACGGCAGCCATCTTGAACAAGGCGTTAGTTCAGCCAATAGATGGCGACACGCACCCGTGGGGTGGCCGAAACATTGGTTCACGGTGGGATGGCTCGAGCACCATCACGTTCCCCTCGTGGCCTTGCTCGCGCAGTTGCCAGCTGTGCTCCAGCTGGCTCAATAGCGGCCTAGTGCCACTAAATAAGCTACGCTTTAGAGTAACGACACTTGGCCATATTGTGGCTTAAAATCATGGTTGCCAGTTATCTGAAGCTTTATCTGAAATCACAGGAAACGCTTTTCCGTCCTTCACAAATGTTTAAACAGTCCGCGACGGAGCAAAGCAATATTACATGAGCTTCCTAACACCGAATCGAATGCTGAGGAAGTCGCACTTTTGAATCATGACGATCGGCAGTTGCGTCTGCTCTGCACAAGCCCCAATATGGCGGCGCCCACAGCAATGTCGGGGAACGGAGTGCCGATACTCTAAGCGCAGCTCATTTAGTGGCTCTAGCGTGGCCCAGCAAACGCACGTATGCGAGAATGTCAGGCTTTGTATAAATTGTTCTCTGATATAGGGAGATGCGGTTCGGCGGTTGTCACGGGCTTTCGCAATAAATCTTACCAAGAAGGAATCAATTGTTGATTGACGTGTCAATATTCTTTCAATGAAAACTTCTGCAGGAATGCACGGTCAGTAGACTCAATCTTCCAAGACACCAATGGAAGCGGACGTCAAGTAAACTGCTTCGTAATTTACGGTACTTACCTCACAATTATAATGACGACCGAAAAGTGACATAACGAAATATTGTGTTTCACTGGATCCGGAAGATTTTGTAAAGGTTGTTACATTATAGTTCCCAGAAAACAAACGCCGTTGCAATATTTCACTCCTCCTAAGCTTAGGAGGAGTATGATGAAAACCATCAGAATAAATAGGAAGACGTTTATTTGCAATAAAGACGCTATGAATGAACGGCGTTTAGCGACGGCAAGTTATGAGCGTGTGGGAATTTTTAAGCTCACGCGATTGCTAACTTTGGACATGCGGACAATGACGACCTGTTTTGTCGGGAGATGGAGTAGCGGTGATGACCTGATATCGGACGACTCGTGGCAGACGAACAAGCAAGTTTCTTCTCAGCGAATGGCAAGCGTCCAGTGTAAAGCACAGCACGTGGCTACCGACGTTGTCGACGTTTCGAACACTTATCGCTTTCGACAAAAGTGCTGGCACCTGGGCTAACTTTGTGGAAAGAGTCGAAGGCTTCCTCGAGTCCACCGCACCATGAACTGTAAGTGAAAACGATCCACTATTCAGTCTGTGGGTGGCGAAACGTATCCGCATCTGCGGAGTCATGGTCGATGCGTACTCTAAGTGGTTGGAAGTTTACACGATGCCTGCCACGATCCGTACAAACGCGTCATTGACGTTCTACGCTCTCCTTTATCTACTTCTGCCCTACCGAAAATACTTTTCTCTGATAACGCGCCAAATCTTGCTTCAAATAAAATAAACAAGTCCCCCCCCCCCAAAAAAAAAGAAACAAACAAAAAAACTGCATCAGGCATCACATTAGTGCACCATACCATCCTGCAACTAACGGGCAAGCAGACCAGATGGTGTGCGAAACGAAGAAAGCCCTCTTGAAGCTTACGGAAGAAGCAGTTCAGTGAAGAATCGCCAGGTTCTTGTTCCAGCAGCACGCGACGGTCTCATCTTACACGGTAAAAACACCCGCCGAAGCAATGTTCGGCGGACGGAGAGCCACACCCCTCGATCTCATGATTCTATGGCCATGAATGAAGATCGAGAGATTCCCAGATCGGGAGTAATGGCAGATTATTCGGTCGGACAAATCGTCTACGTGAGGAATTTCAGCGGAAGTCGGGCCTTCCATGTAAAACTTGAGTAGAAAAGGCTCTATGGTTGACAAGAAGGTGTCATCCCTCTGAATACGTTGGATACCAATGCCCTTGAGCGTAAATATAGCGAAATCACAAAACTCTCTTTGTGTATTGTGTAACTGCCCTTGTATTTGGTAGTAGAGGCTGTGGTGGTGATTTGGACCTTTCACACCAGGCTCCTTTTTCTTATTTTTCGCCTCATACTCTTTTGCGGTTTCAGTAGGCTTCAAGAATCTTTTGGAACGGGGACACTTTACGTCAACGAGGCCATTTGTTCCAAGTAGTAAATCAGGGAATGCTGCTAGAAGTCCGTCCTTCATAATAACGAATAAGCCGCACTTCTGCGCATTGCAGTTTTCCTGTTCCACTTACAGTTGTAAAGCAGCATCCTCATTGATTCTACCATATTCTGTTGCGGGTGAAAAAGGTCTTTGGGTACACGATACTTGAAACAAGTCTGGCACTGTACGTTGTGGTTCGACACCCACTAATATCGTCGTCATTATAGAGCCTCATAATTTAATCATTACCTCGTCACCTTAAATTGCTCTTCATCAACAGTAAGTACAATAGGCTACCGCCATATTACAATCCAAGAATTGAAAAATTGAGTCGTTCACTCCTTTA
>JAZHYW010025596.1:0-46662 GCA_037355805.1 Ixodes ricinus | reverse complement strand
ACCTTCGGCGACCTTCTTCCGAGTTTCAACGCTGCGGAAACGAGTCATGACCAGTCCGGGAACGTCGCCTGCTGGACGGGGCCTACGCGAAACGAGTCCCGACGAGTACGGAACCGGCGCCTACGTGTCTGCGCCTGCGGAGACAGGTCTCAACGCGCCCGTGACGTCAACGGGACGTGTGTGCGTGCGTGCGGCTTGGTGCGCTCCGGAAGGGGAGAGAGGCCGGGCCTAACTGCGGAGACAGGTCTCAACGAGTCCGTGACGTCAACGGGACGTGTGTGCGTGCGTGGGGCTTGGCGCGCTCAGGAAAGGGAGAGAGGCATGACCTAATTGCGGAGGACCATGGCTACGACGCACTTCTGGCTACGACGCGGCGGACTTTGCTACGACGCACTTGACGGCGGGTTGCTGCTGCGCACTTGCTGCCCTGGCGGGGAGTGAGGGAGAAAACGGACCCTATATAAGGCGGAGCGCGAGGCTGCTCCGGAGTTCTCTCGGATTTGACGACTGTATCGCAACCATGTAATTAAACCGTTCGTTACGTTACCAATTCTCCCACCTCCACTGGACCCCTGGGTTCTTCACTTCGGGGAATGGTCGTCGTCACGAGCCAGGAAGCTCCCGGACGTGCGGCTCAAACCCCGCCTCTAACAACTGGTTGGCAGCGGTTGGGATCGGACCATGCGACATCGTGCTACATCTGCGGGTGAGCGTTTGGACTTTGCTTTGAGATTCGCCAGGCTTCAGATTATGGGTAATTAATTTTGAACTGCTGGGAATCCTTAGTGTTTGACTCGTGCGCTAGGTTTGTGTACAACCTCGCGACAAGTTTTAGAACAAAGCCAAAGCTAAAGAGCAGCGATCATGGATCTAATGAGGTTACTGAGAACAGATTTATTCTGTTTATGTGAAGAATTGGGTGTGGAGGTGGAGCAAAAGATGAAGAAATCTGAGATCAGTAAAGCGATTTCAGAGAGCGCAGAAGCAGAGGAAATTAAAATTGCGTGGGAACTACTTCAGAACGCTAAAAAGGAGGCTGCAGCGAGACGAGGAACGAGAGCAGGCTGCAGCGAGAGAGGAACAGGAGCAGGCTGCAGCGAGAGAGGAACGAGAGCAGAGCTGCAGCGAGAGAGGAACGAGCGCAGACTGCAGCGAGAGAGGAACGAGAGCGAGAGCAGGCTGCAGCGAGAGAGGAACGAGAGCAGGCTGCAGCGAGAGAGGAACGAGCGCAGGCTGCGACAGAGGAGCGAGCGCTGAAAAGGCTAGAGCTCGAAATTGAACAACAGCGATTAAACTCGCAGAACAGTAGAGTTGGGGCTCCGGTGCGAGCAAGTGAGACCGAGTCGTATCAAATGAAGAAGCTCATGCAGCCGTTTAAAGTTGGGGAAGACGTGGGCCTGTTCTTAGTGAACTTTGAGAGGACATGTGAGAAGTTGAGCTTCGCCCCAGAAACGTGGCCGCAACGGCTTTTGACTTTGTTGCCCTGTGAGGCTGCAGAGGTTGTCGCGCGCCTTAGTGCTGGAGACGCGGACGACTACGACAAGGTGAAGTCCAGCCTTTGAAACGGTACCGCCTTTCTGCCGAGGCGTTCCGTCAAAGGTTTAGAAACGCATCCAAAAAGAGCAGCGAGGGCTACTCGGAATTCGCTTACGGGCTTAAAACCAATTTGATAGAATGGTTGAAGAGCGAGGAAGTGTACGAAAGCCGAGACAAGGTAGTCGAGTGTGTGTGCCTCGAACAGTTCTTTCGTAGCATTCCGCAGTCAGTCAAGCTCTGGGTGCAGGACAGGGTAGGAGTCGACTCTGTCGAAAGGGCCGCTGAGCTAGCCGAGGAGTACGCAACGCGTAGAAAGCTGAGCGGAGAGGAAAGCGAACCCGGCCGGAGCGATCAGCGCAAGACCTTCCGACAGGGAAACGGCTCGCGAGAAAACGGGCCCGAGAAGCCCGAAGCAGGACAAAAGGTCCCAGAAAAGAGCGCAGAACACTCGAACGGAGACGAGGCGCGGAAAAGCCAAACAGGGCAGTTCGAGGCAAGGAAGCCGTTCCTGTGCTACAACTGTCAGGAGCCGGGACACACAGCGGCCAGATGTAAGAAACCGCGGGTTGTGTTCTCGACCGTGACCGGTAGTGACGAGGACCTGGAGCTCCTTCGTCCCTATCTTCACGAGCTCCAGGTAAACGGAAAGCCGTGCAGGGTGCTTCGTGACAGTGCAGCGACGATGGACGTTGTTCATCCGTCGTATGTAACGACATCCGATTTTACTGGAAAGGTAGTTTGGATCAAGCAGCTGCTCGAAAAGCACAGTGTCTGTCTGCCTATGGCGACGGTAAGGATAACTGGCCCGTTCGGAGAGCTAGTGACAGAGGCGGCTGTCTCGCAAACAGTCCCGTTGGAGTATCCTTATTTGTTTTCTAACCGGTCAGAATTCCTGCTGCGCGAGAGGGGTCAACAACTGGGAGAGGGACTAGTTCAGTCAGGTACGAGGTCCAAATCGCGTCAGCTCGCCCCTTTGTTGACGAGTGATCCAGAGCCAGAGGCAGCTGTCGGGGAGCAGGCACTACCAGAGTTCGAGGCAGAGAAACGGGATGAGAGGGACCAGGTTGTAGAACAGCCTGACCTCGTAGCACTAGAAAGTGTACGCCGTCCCAACGAACCGGCGGAAAAGGCGGAGGAAGACGGGATCAGTGAAAGATCTCTCGTAGCTCCGGCGTCACGTAACTTTGGTCCTCTGCTACGAGTAGACAGAGTGTCTTTGACAGTCGAGCAGAAGAGCGACCCTAGTGTGTCAGGGTTTCGCGGTACAGCTCAGGAGATTGCTAGGACCAATGTGACGGGGCATGAAAAAGGCGGATTGTTTTATCGGCGCTATAAGGACCGCATTTTCACGTCTAGAAATCACGTGAAAATCGATCACTACGACTTCAGGGCAAGAAAAAGGAAAGGCAAATTTAACGGCAATGCCGATGGGTTGAGCAGATTTTTCTGGTATCACCAAAAGCGGGAGTGATGATCTCAGAGGTCTCCGTCATCCACGGGAATGAGGATCAAAGTGGGGGCACTTCGTTAAAACCCCAACAAGACCTCACAAATTGCAAAAAGTTTTTGTCTTTTGTATTTTGTTCATAGTGACCTCTTTGGAAAAATGAGTTGTGTTTTGGCGACAGCGGGTCTCGATACCCGCAATTGTCCTAAGGTTTTAAATTTGTAGTTTTTTTTTGCAAATTTTTGTAATCCGTAGTCCAGTCTGGCGGGTCTCTGGCGAATTCCGAGCGTTTGGCTGCTGTGTGGCGTGGTGTTGTGTGGGACGTTTCCGCTAATGCCTCCGTTGTAAGAGGTTTGGGAGTTTGTTGGGTGCTTGCAGCGTCTTCTCAAGGCCTACTCCAAGCCCACCTCTTCAGGCCAGCGATTGTACCACCGGCCTTTCGAGGTTTCCCTGGCCCCGGAGGGGCTGTTAAGAATGGAACCTTCGGCGACCTTCTTCCGAGTTTCAACGCTGCGGAAACGAGTCATGACCAGTCCGGGAACGTCGCCTGCTGGACGGGGCCTACGCGAAACGAGTCCCGACGAGTACGGAACCGGCGCCTACGTGTCTGCGCCTGCGGAGACAGGTCTCAACGCGCCCGTGACGTCAACGGGACGTGTGTGCGTGCGTGCGGCTTGGTGCGCTCCGGAAGGGGAGAGAGGCCGGGCCTAACTGCGGAGACAGGTCTCAACGAGTCCGTGACGTCAACGGGACGTGTGTGCGTGCGTGGGGCTTGGCGCGCTCAGGAAAGGGAGAGAGGCATGACCTAATTGCGGAGGACCAGGGCTACGACGCACTTCTGGCTACGACGCGGCGGACCTTGCTACGACGCACTTGACGGCGGGTTGCTGCTGCGCACTTGCTGCCCTGGCGGGGAGTGAGGGAGAAAACGGACCCCTATATAAGGCGGAGCGCGAGTCTGCTCAGGAGTTCTCTCGGATTTGACGACTGTATCGCAACCATGTAATTAAACCGTTCGTTACGTTACCAATTCTCCCACCTCCACTGGACCCCTGGGTTCTTCACTTCGGGAATGGTCGTCGTCACGAGCCAGGAAGCTCCCGGACGTGCGGCTCAAACCCCGCCTCTAACAGTGCGCATTTGTGAAGGCGCCGATCCATATGTCGACCTCCGGTCACTGGTCAAACCATGAAATAACATGGCCAGCTTTCATAATTCGGTCGTCATTTATACCCGTGTGATTAGCACATCGTACTATTAATAACGTGTTAAAACATGCAAAGTTACAGATTTATTCCAGTACGTCTGAAACACTTGCGCCACCGCTTCACCGACGCGTCGGAAGATTGCCTTGTGTCGTGTGGACGGACGGGGAGGTTCATCGGCGGAATTGCCTCCGCCGATAGCTCTCGGGATTTGTAACCCCATTTTAAAGGTGAAAGGGACAAGCAGGCTTATAAAATGTACGGAAGCACGGTCAATATTGACCTAACTCAACGTCTTGTAGGGCACCGGTGTAAACGAAGTCAGCTCCTCAGAAGAGCTTGCGGCACACAACGCCAAACCAGGAAACCGGTACTGGGAGGCGAGCCGATGCGAGTTCGCGGAGCGGAGTCCTCGTCCTGACGTCACAGTACACCTCACCCAATCAGGGCGCGGTGACCGCAGCGACGCTTGTGTTCGCTCTCGGGGCAGGTCAAGAACGAAGTGGAAGCTCCTCCCGCCTCTTTCTCCACTTCAGCGGAGCGAACGGAGGGAAGGAGGCCGCCTCCTCTGCAGCGTTCGCTCTACTCTAAGTGCGGAAAGAGGTGGGAGGAGCTTCCACTTCGTTCTAGCGGCGAGATGTTTCGGTGGCGCCCTCGTTTGGTTACCTTTCGTGACGTCATTACCTCGTGAACAACAAGTTCGATGGTGCTTGTAACGGGCATGATGGAAGCCTCGAAATCATAACGCACTCAAAGCAACACTGCCAACACCGTCAAAATGGAAGTTCTTACATTCCTCTTATTTCCGTCGATGAGACTTTCTGACGTCATAGTCAGCATCTCGGCCAATTGTGGTGGGCCGACCACAGCGACGCTTTCGTTCGCTCACGTTGCCAACAGAATACTTGGGTAGTGTTGGGACCGGAGCGGCTCGGCAACGGGAGCTCGTGAGGGCGCGTGTATTGACAGTTCGTGGCGGCGCTGTAGTCGAGTTATCCGGAAAAAATCGCGCAACCCGCTCTTTTTTTTTTTTCCTTTTTGAGCGGTGCACGTGTCGGTACCACGATTTTATACACTCCGTTTCAGCTTATGTTGTACCGCAGCGAAGGCTAGAAGCGCGAGCTCATAGCGTTGGCAGCTGCCCTTGGTGCACGAGAGCTTGTGCCGTCGAGATGTGCCCTAGAGCAAGGAGCTCGCGCTTGTAGCCTTTCCTGCGGTTCGACACAAGGTGAAACAGAGTATAGTTCCGTGTGTTTTTCACTTCGAGCGGTGCGCGTGTCGGGACCACGACTTTATAGTTCCGTGTGTTCGATCGTAATATGCTTTGAATCTTGTGTTCTGATTTTGCGGATGGTGAACGCGTAAGGGTAGTGCCGAAATGCCGCCGGCGAAACAGCGACATAACTCTTGCTCTGCACCTGGTTGCAAAACGGGCCTCATCCGAGTGAAAGGAGTGAAAACGGCGTCCCTTTTCGGCGTTGCAAAGGACAGAGCCAAAAGAGATCTTTGGGAGAAGAATCTGCAGCGATCGGACAAGCGTCTTGAAGAAACAAGCGCTGTCTGCGAGCTGCACTTTAAGCCCCGCTTCATCCTTCGAGACTACGTCCACATCATCGGCGGAAAGGAAGTGAGAATCTTTCGTGGACACCCATCGCTTACGCCAGACGCGGTACCGACTCTGCTGCCAAGTGTACCCCAGGACCTGATTGATGACCTTCCTGCAGGACGAGAGGAAAGGAAGCGGAAGGCAAGTTCACCAGAGCCCATCGTTGCAAAGCGTTCGGGGTTCGCTCGGGAAACTGGTCCGTTGTCACCAGTTGCGAAGAGCGAAGCTCCTGCCGTGATCCCACAAGGCATCGATCGCGACGCACTAGGCTCCCTGATTATGCCAACTTTCTACTGGGCTGTTCACAAGCACAGCAACTTCGACGGTGTTGCTTATTTGGAGACTGCTCTTGAGCCGAAGTCTAACAAGATCAGCATCGAAAGGGCGGTGTTCATTTGTTTCGATAACTTACCTGATGTGGTATGCCAAGTATACCTTCAGGTCCATGTATGTGCTGCACATTGTAACCATATATGCGCCGCACATTGTAACCATGTATTTCAATGCCGTGCTGTAAACTATTGCAACTTTTACCTTGCCTTAATTACGTGTGCTGTTGTTTCCTGGTCTAAATGATGTGAAATAGTTGCTTGTTTTCATCTTTGAATCTTATAAAGCATTACTTGTTCAGCCCACGTTGTCTCAGTTTTTTTTTTACTTAAGTTCAATGTTAAGACGCGTGATAAAAATTGTCACGTCTTATAAGCCATTTCTTACAAGTGAATATCGGGTGGTCCTCGGATGATCGTGGTAGCCGTGAAGAAATAAAAGATTCTCACCCCTTGCGACAGTCGCTTGGGTGGTTCGTCGCATAAATGAACACAAGAATGAGTGACAAGTGAAGCGAGCTGATTAATGTCAAGAAAAAGAAGACGGGCAGAAAAGAAGACAGAGAAGTTAACTTGGGGTACTAAAAACATACTAAAACAATCTCAGACTTTAGTATGTGCCGTTTCGTTCCATTATAAAATAAGATAGGAAAGAAAAAAAAAACTGCTTCCGAGTTTTAGATATCTTTTTCAAATATCCAATGTTCGGCCTTTGCGACCAAGGAAATGGGCATTTCCTTTAAAATGCTCACCATCCGACAACCCGAAAGTCGCCGCTAATTCTACACTGAAACAACTTGCAATCCGCTTCTTTGAAGTCGCAATTGTTTTTATGTAAAGGAAGGGTAATGTAGCTTGTACCGTCCAATACATTGAAGCATCATGTTGCTAACGATCGTGCCGCAACGCAATTGATGCCGCGGAATGACCGCTGGCAGGTCGTAGCTGTATCATAAATTCTATGTGCATTCCACCAAAGCGGCACCAAAGATTCATATTTTCGCGCGTGCAGCCGCGCATGCGCACACCTTCCGGATAACGCGCCGGTGTCGACACCTGTCGCGATCAATACCACGCGCTTCAGGCGAGCCCTCCGGTCCCAACACTACCCAAGTATTCTAGTACACTGTAGTATTACAAAGGGTGGCATCACCCTAGCAAAGCGCACATGAAGGCTCCCTAGTCCATACGACCGCAGCGCCGCCGCGCACATCCGGGACCTTTCCGTGTCGGCGCCTGAGCCCACTACTCCTTTCTGGTATGCGCCGCCTTTTCCACCGCTTGGTGGCGGGTATCTCGACGAGTCATTTCTTGTTTCCGTACTTTATAAACTGCATTCGTTTCTTTTCTGATCTAAAATTCCGAACAAAAACTTATTTTTTAAATAATTGAAACGGTTTGCACCACTTATATTTTGTATTACGACTAAAAAAAGCTTTTAGCGGCTCTGACCAGTAGTAAGCCCGGGACCAAAGACGTCACATTTTGCGCGCTTTCGGTACCGCGGGTCGCCCCCGTAGGTGGAGGAGGTTTCCGCGTCGTCCGGTTAAAATATGACGCACTGATATTTAGTGACTCTCTCCGTGCCCGCTGGCTTGCCGGAACCCTAAGAGACGTGGAAACCGCAAAAAAGGTAGACGCTTAAATATGATTGCAGGGCCCCTTTAAAGGGATACTTCAACGAAATTCGAAATATTCCCGTCGTGTTCAAAAATAGGTTGAATATGATCCACAGTATCCGTAAATGACAATCGCACGTTTGTATTTTGATCCTGGTGGCTGTATTTTTCGTTATAAACGACCCACTCTGGCAAGCGCTCGGAGAAGGCCCAGCTTAGAGCACATGACATCCAACGCAATCGTGACGTAGGTCGTCTCAAGACGAGCAAAGCTACGGCGAGGCTGACGTCGAGAGGATGGCCTAGTCGTTCCAGCCACCGAAGCGGCTGCTTTTGCGCGAATTTTGAGTGACGGGTTAATCTTCTATAATCTTGTAGGGGGACAATAGCGACTTCTGCGACACACAAAAGGGATTCTCGGGAAGAGGGGAGTTCCTCCTTTCCCCTTCTCTCCTCGCGGCCGGAGGCGAGACGACCTCCGTCACTAGCTGTCAAGGTTCCTAGACGAGCATTACAAACGAGGCGTTAGCGACGTCCACCAGGTGCTCTTTGCTAATCGTTTAATTCGTTTTAAAATCCTTTTCGAGACTTTTTTAACAAGATATTATGTTCCATGTGATACTGCTCTTTTGAACACATATAGACCGAAAAATCAGCGTCAAAATTTCGTTGTAGTATACGAAAAAAAAAAAAAACGCAAAGCAAAACCTGTTTTTCGAAGGCCCTCGGAACGCTCGGATCCTCCAGAGTCCAGCCCATGCTACCGCAGCGCCGCTGCCTGCATCCAGGACCTTTCCACGCTCGCCGCTTCACAGCAATGCATGGCGCACGTCGGTGCCTGATCTCACTACCCCTCCTCTAGTTCACTGTACCACAGCGGCGCTTGTGTCTTACGCGTTTCCACAACAATGATCGGCGGTACTTGTAAAAAACGCCTTTATCAATGGGCTTTATTCGCGACTCCAGCGAAATCGACGCCGCGTAGCGGCGACGCCGAGAAGCTCAGAGAGGAGGTCGTTTCGACTCTGTCGTCTGCTATCGCTGCTTGGTTCTCGTATAGGCAGCATAGAAACAAACATCGTTCCCAGTAATTATTTTTATTCGTCCGCCGTGTCATTCCTACGCACTGACTAGAAGAAGGTTTCTACCTTCAAAAAATCGCTTTGCTTTCATATGTAACACCGATTTTACGCTACAGTGCAAGACATTTATGGTGGTCCGCGTGTTGAACGACGAAAACGACCTCCTCTCGTCCGCCATTTTGCCAGACCAGCGCGCCCCCTATAGTTCGCTGGAGTCGCGAATACCCCTGCTTACAACCGGCATTCATCATTCGGGATTGTCCTTTCCCCCTTCACAATCAAGATTCAAGAAAGGATATTTTCACATAGCAAGACTATTTATAAACTCCTCGATTAGGTATGGCTGGGCATTTTTACAGGTTTGATTTTGTTTAATTAGTAGATTACTTGCCAACCCAACGCAGGCATCAGGCTTTCTGAGGTCACAGTCCATAAATATGGTGAAATTAACATTAGCTTAGAAATGGACAAGTGGAATATCGGGAACATACTTCACCAGTTCAGTTGGGTGTTAGAGGGATTATCCGGTTAATTTCAAGAAATCAATTAAATCTTGGTTTAACTGTGTTTAGGAACACCCTCCACGCAATAACCGAATTTTTCATCCTCCTCCACGCGAGAAGTTGGATTTTAAACGCGTCCTCAAAAAACTACATTTTTGTTGGCAACATTGTCAACCGCGGAAGCTCTTACGTAACATCAGGTAAAGAGCCGCGTTGGGGTGCCTCCCGACTGCTGTACTGTAAATTTTCGTTTTTAATGCGAAAGCATTAATTGTCTCATGGAGCGAGCCGACGTCATCAGCTTTGAAACCGCGCTTAACGGCACCTTAAATCCTTTCTCCAAGTGAAGCCAGCTCCCAGCTATGAAACCACGCGCCAAGATAGCCAACGGCGCCGAAATTCCCCGATCTCAAAGGAGCGGAGTGAAGCTGATGGATTTTCGGCTTCGGTCCCATTGGCTGGCGCGCGTCGACGAGGCTCCCATTGGCCGGACACGCAGCGCCATAGGGTGGCCAATCAGGGGCGGATGCAGGAATTTCTAGAAAGGGGGGGGAGGGGTGGTCAGGTGTTGGTCAGCGTACCATATGTTTAGGATCCCCAACACCTCCCCCGCTTCCATACCCTAAATTTTTACACATGCAGAAATCAAGAGGGGGTCAGGACATCCGGACCCCCCCCCCCCCTTCCCCCTCTAAATCCGCCCTTGTGGCCAATTGTTAAAACTGACGCGCAGCGTCAGTTTCAGCGACCGGCCACCTCATGGCGCTGCATGTCCGTCCGCGCGCCGCACACAAAACGTCCAAGGTTAGAGCGGCGAGGAGAGGCGCCTTCTCCTTGCCGGCAGAGCGCGCCACTGTGCAGTCGACGCAAATACGCTGCAGACAAAATAAGGGAACGGAAGAGAGATGTACAGAGCGCGATACTGTTAGCGCGAACAAGCGATCGCCGGTTGTTCCAGTTATTCTCTTTGAAACCAAGGGATGTCATCCAAGTTATCATTGCTACGGAAAGAGCTCATTTAGTTCTATAATGTAAGCGATAAAAGTTCGTGCTCGCTTATACCATTTAGAAGTAAAATGCGAAAATGCGCCGTTGTCGTGTTCGCGCTAACAGTGTCGCGATGTGTACACGCTTTCGCATTCACAACTGGTTTTTAATTTGCACCGAACCTAAGCGCACTGAATGCAGTTAAAAATCACTGTATAGGGGAATTAAAGGACATCATGAAATATTGTGTTAAAATACTTGTACTTTACTTTTAAAGTACATTGTAATTATAGTACTTTACTTCAAGTACATTGCACCCAGTGTACTTACTGCTTTACTTAAAGTACACATCGCGACACTGTTACCGCGAACACGACATTGACGAAATTTTATCGCTTACATTATAGAACTAAATGAGCTCTTTCCGTAGCAATAATAACTTGGATGACATCCCTTGGTTTCAAAGAGAAAAACTGGAAAAACCGGCGATCGCTTGTTCGCGCTAACAGTGTCGCGCTCTGTGCATCACGTCTCCTTTACTTTGTACTTTACTTGAAGTACCTTTTAGATGTACTTTACCCAACACTGGAATTTCCCTGAACACTTGCCGCCGCGTTGAGACTGCCAGACATATAATGGTTTGGAATTACGGATTATCTTTACTATTCATGGCGATGCTCGGTTACAGATGCCGTCAGAAACATAAGCAGCCTCGGCAATCCTCTTCACAAACGTCTGGTAACTTTTTGCAAAGTATGATACGTCAATCCTAGGAACGCACGGATAGTTGCTCCAAACTCACGGCCGTATTGGAATAATATCTCAATAAAAGTCGCTTTATTTTTGGTTCCAATAACAAGAAACGCAATTGAACTGAGAAAAACGTAAAACAGAGTATAAGGAAGACAAAATACAAAACACTCATCGAAGAACGTATTCGAACCCCCGCGTACACGAAGTTGCCTGCATAGCCGACGATCCCATGCCTGATGGTATGTCACGCGCACGGTGTAAGATAATACTCTTCAGGTGAGGACAGCGCGCTCTTCGCGACGTGCCGATAAAGTTCGCTTTTCACTCTCTCTCTTTCTCTCTCTCACTATGGTTTCAAGCGGCGCCGGCAGATGACTCGTCGACCCGTGGGTCGGCGGGCCTCGTCTCCTGCGCTTTTCAATGGGAAACGCGTTTTTTTAAAAAGTCGTATTGTGCATGCGGTGCGTTCCTTATAACCCGGCACTTGTAGTATGTGTGTTGCTTAGGCATAGATTCGTCGTTTGTCTTAGTTTTGTGGCTCAACGGCAGCGAGGGCAGTTTTATGAAGACACTAAAACAGAGGCATTTGGCGCGGTATTCAAACGGGCTAAGCGGGTATGTGTCGGCGCTTCCCTGGAATTTCATCCCTTTCTAGGTCTTAGGTTCGTGAGCATCAGACACTAAACACCTAATGTTGGGATTCATATTTTCTTGGCAAAACATCGCGGGGACAACATCTCTACAGCAAAGCAACGCATTGAACAACAAATGCACGGTAAAATAATTCTTTTATTGTGGAGGTCGTGATTGTGGACTGCTCACGCGCTCTCACAAGAAAATGCCGTAAATACATTCTTCGTTAAGAACGTTTGTAATAAAATAATAACATTGAAATAAAGAGCCGAGCAAATGGCTTTGTTGTGGGAAAGACAGCAGAACGCTGGACTATCAATGAACTGCTTCAGTCTACTTCTTACACAGCCTCGCTTCTTTCTTCTTCTTGCCACTTTCTTTCTGTGTATTTCTTGCTTTTCCTTTCGCAGTATTGGCGCATTCTCATCATGATGTAATAGCGCAGAATTCTGGCTACCGCGTCCGTCTTGTGCTCGGGGCAAGGAAACGTGATGTTTTTGTCGACTACATGCTCTATGGTGTCCCAAAACACCTCAGGATCGTCAGCATGCTTAGAGAAATAACCTTCAGCTGCTTTGAGGAGGGTGAATAACTTATAATTCGGGTGGGTCAGCCCTCCTCTAGTCTTGGCATTAGTGAGGGCAGCTTCCGGTGCACAACTTGAAGTCACAGTAAGGCAACCTCTGCAGACAGGGCAAGAAAACATGGAGCGTAGTCTACGACTAAGAAAGCCAGAAACGTAGTAAATTACGCAGTCAACCGCCTGTGTTGTCGTTGCATCAGCAGGCAGAACTTCTTCGCAATCCCACGACTCTGTGTTAATTAGCCCGTCCAGTTTAGCACGGATTTCTGGAAGTTGCCTTTCAGAGCTGTCTTTTTCATTCTTGAATATGGTCTTGAAAGAAGAAAAATCGAGAATCGGAGCTTCTTCTTTCACTTCGCAGTTTCCGAACTTGGGTGGCTTTAGTAGTGTGTATATGCTCAGCGTTCTGTACAGCTGCAGGAATGTCGGCATGTCCGGATGGTCATTCTCGCCTGCTGCTTGCCGAACTTTTCCGAAGAACCGTTCCAATGGATCTTGGTTAAACTTAGAGGTCAGGACATATATAAAGTTGCACTCATAGAGTAAATAATGGCAAAGATCAACCGTAGACTTCAGCGTGACTCGAAGACCTTCAGCTGTCGTTTTTGTCAGAAACATGTCCTCGGTTATTGATCCATCTGAAAGTTCTTGCTCCCACTCGTTCAGCCATTTCAAGCCTTCTTGTAGGACCCTGATGTCGCTGCCGCCTTGCCTTATTCCTTCCGTTGGGTGTCGTCGATTCAAGGCATCAAACAAATCGTTAAGTCTCGCTGTGAACTCAACAGTGCCTTCACAGTCATATAGGTTTGTCACACCTCGTTTCTGGTATGTGCTTCATACCGGCAGCCATGGACCCGCTGAACACTTGCGTAGCAAACTTCACTCGCATTTTGTCCATGTTGGATGGATAAATATGGCGCTGAGTTATCTTAGGGCACGCCTTGAGCTCTCCTGGGAGTGCCTCGTCTTCCTTAAACACGGAAATGTAGTGTGACCATTTGACCCATTTTCCGTTTGTCTTCAGGGTCTTCAGGTATCTTTGTTTGAGCAGCCGGTTTCGAACACATTTAAATAGGTGAGGAACGTCTGAAAACATGTACACCTTTCGCTCAGCATCAACTGGATGCTCAAAAAAGTGCTTGGCTTCCTGCATTTCACCAGTGACGCCCAGGTGTTTCCAGCATGGTGCGATTTGTGCTTGCACCATTGCACACGACACCGTCGATCATAGCTCCAGCGCCCTCAAGCAGCATAGTAGCTTGTAGAAGAAGCTGACATAGCACTGTGCCTCGCGTGGCGCTTTTTGAAGCAAACACAGCCACAGGCTGCGCTGAACTTTCAGCAAAAGGACAAAACATAAACACAAGTGCATGACCTGCCAATTCTGAACTTTGCTTCTTGTTTATGCCTTGCTCAACTAGTCCGTCATAGCTCAAAGTCCTAGAATTGAGCCGTTTACACTGCCTCACTTGCATTTCGTCCACCATCAGCATGCCGTGCTTGGAGAACATCGACTTTCCGTTTAACTTTTTCTTCAAGGCAGAAAAAAAGTTCCGGTCGAAGCCGCACTTCGTTCCGACAGTGGATATATCGCCGGATGGTCTTCACTGATGGCAGAGGGAGGACGTCACTGCCTCTTAGGAACCTGTATCCTGTGGGCGTGCGAATATGTGGCAGCAAACACAGCAGCAGCCAGTTATCCATGTACTTTCTTCCTTTCTTGGATTTATGCCGTGCAGCTGATATGCATTCTGTCACAAGCATTTGCTGCGCCTCTGAAAGGTTCGCTTCCTTGAGTGTTTTATGAAGGGATGCATCACTTAGGTCTTTCAGTTTGCCTACAGGACAACAAAGACGTGGCACGGGAAAGCCTTCCCAAGGGATTCCGCAGACACGAATCCGTCCTGCTAAGAAGACTCCAAGCAGGAGCTGCAATCACCCCATCAGTAACAAAGAAATGGGCGGACGCTAAAAGAAGAAGAAGAATCCGGACTTTGTGCCAAAACCAGACCAGTGCAAGTACTGCCTAGAGAATCTCAGGGCAGACACTCAACACTTGGTCTGGGAATGTTCAAAGCTTGACCAAGAACGCAATGACGCCCTGGGAGCACTCAACCGTGAAGACAAACCTTCAACACTCGACGAATGGGTAAACCCCGCAGGAGACTCCGAACGACGCAGCCTCATCCTCAGATCGCTGGTCGACTTTCTGAAGACGGCCAACCTCGACAGAGACTTGTAGCTGCCACAATCACAACCCTACGCGCTTCCATCATCCCAATAACCCTCTCCCTCTGGCCCTACTATAGTGTAAACCGCCAGTTGAATTTCATTTGTAATAAACGTTGTCTGACCTGACCTGACCTGACCTCAGTCAGCTTTTTCTTAACTTTGAGTAGCCGCATCTTAGAACGGTAGCAGGCGATCCGTTGCTTTCTTAATACATCTACTTTCTGCTTGCTAGGTGGGCTCAGGATGATTCTGACTCGTCGGTGCTCTCGACGCTTGTCCATCACTTGACTTGTGAATTCGGAGGGCGTCTTTTAACCTCGCACAAAAACAACGTACATGGCAGTTCTCCGACCTGGAGAATGGGGCATCGGTTGTGCCACCAAGCACCAGCTGGATCCACGTAGCCACACTCAAGCTCCACGTTCGCATATTTCTCGTGTGGTGGTCCACCAGGACAGAGATTCAGATCATGGAGATGCTTTAGAGATGCAGTGACAGTGCTCCAGTCATCTCGGCAGCGCAAGTCACATACACCTGGAACGGTTGCTATCTCGATTTTGCGATCAAGTGCAAATGTGTTTAAAGTGAGCTGTGCTTCCTTGACTTGTTGAACATGCAACACTTTTAAGCACAGAGGCTTTCCAGATGACGATAGGCTAGCTTGTATAAAACAAATGCTGAGCAGTCCCTCTTGTCTCAATGTGCAGTGGTTCCACGCAATGCTCGGCAAGTGGGCGTTCGAGGGGTCCAAGCACGCTTGTGGGCAATCTGTCTTGGTGCATTTTGGCCCTTCTGCATCAATCGCCTCTTTCCCTTCAGTCTGGTCATAAGCTCCCACGACACTTCTTTTTGGAGATGTAGGACTTGAAGCTAGTTTACTGCACGCAGGATCAGATGAGACTTCGTTTGTTTCGTCATGTGCTGAGCACGCTTCACGTACTTCCTCGTGCGTGCCAGTTTCTTCGGACGTTCTTTTTTCTTTCTTGCCGTTGGTGCCGGTGCTTGGCACCAACACCAACAGCAACGGCGTTGGTGTTGGTGCTCGGCAAATGGGCACTCGAGGGGTCTAAGCACACCTGTGAGCAATCTGTCAATCTGTCGCCTTTTAGGGGCGAAGCTCCTTAGGGTCTAGCTTTGTCCGTCCGTCCGTCCGTCCGTCCGTCCGGCCGTCCGGCGTCCGGCGTCCGTGCTCATATAAAAAGAAAGAAAAAATGTTTGCGCAGTCGACAGGATTCGTAGCTGTGCGGGGAGACCCCAATGGATTTCTAGTCCATCGCCTTAACCACTCGGCCACGACTGCGGGACGAGTAGGGGCTCTGAGATGTGGTTGTAACTCAAGAGCTGGGGTTTCTGTCATAGATGAAACGTTGCATGTAGCCGCTCAACGTCTATACAGGAGAGGGCGCTGCGGTCAAATGCGTATATAATCGCGTTAAACTTTGCATGCATTGGCTCAACGTTTATAGACGAGAGGGCGCTGCGGTCAAATGCTCAAATGCATATATAACCACGTTCCATACCACACATTTTCTTTCTGACATGGACCGTTGACTTAAGCGGTGGAGATGCGTTCCCACGGCTTCTAGCGGATCCAAACTGATCCACTAGAAGAACCACTGGCTCTGCATTTCACTGACCATAAAGCAGTAATAATGAAGTCGAAACGCAACCCGGAACTCAGCACTACCTATGAGCAACAAAAAAAATCAGCACCATCAGCACTAACTATGAAAAATAAAATCATTATCATCAGCACCACCAGAGCTTTTTGCACCAGTCGCTTCTTTCGCTGCAGTCTGGTCGCGAGCTCCCACGGCGCTTCTTTCTGGAGATGTCTCACCCTGCACGCAGGATCAGATAAGACTTCGTTTGTTTCGTCCTGTGCTAAGCACGCTTCAGGTACTTCCTCGTGCATGTCAGTTGCCTCAGCCGTTCTTTTCTTCTTTCCTGCCTTTGGTTGCGGTGGTGAGTGTCTGATCATGAGGGGCCTTCCTTTCCTTAGAGCTGTTGACGGCGGTGCAGAAGACGGAAAAATGCAAGGAATGGCGTCGTCGGAGAGGATGAACTTTTTGGAACGTCAAGTAGGATCTTCCCTTCTAGCTCCGCGAAGTATCGTCCTTTCACAATCATGTTGTTGGTGAAATGCTTGATGCAAACAAAATCTTTAGGGCCAAGCGGACGGTCCTTGCGAGGAGTTGCTTGAGCCCACGCTTTCAGACGCGTGGGGTCGGATGGGACCTTGAACAGACTGACCTTTTCTTTGCAACGAGGGTTACCTGAGTTGCAGTTCTGGACGAAGCATCTCCGGCCCATTGTCACCGCTTTGAAGCCGAGTCAAACGCGTGGTCAAACGCCGCACACGGCTTCTTCAATCTTAATTCCATGTAGCGTACGGCGACTGGAGTTCCAAATGTCTGTGTCGCAATACGAAACGAAGCAAAAACGAGCAGATCGACCACCCAGTCCGCATCCTGTGGTCCCCAGCCCATGCGTCACTCCCAGGCAACGAGAGTGTTCACAGCGCAGCCCGCGCTCTTACACACCGGGCTAGCACACCAAGTGAGCACTCGACCTTCGCCTCGTGGAACCACGACAACCTCTACACCTTTAAGGGGGTGCTCGACCACTACCGAGTAGAACGCCGAGCCTACCCAGAGGCTCACAGCACTCTCAGAAAGGCAGAATCCACCATCCTCCGTCAAGTCCAGACGGAGACCTTCCTCAACCCGGCGCAGTTGCACTCGTGGTACCCAGATTCCTACGACCCGTCATGCATGAACTGTGGCGAGATCGCCACACTCCACCATATACTCTGGGGGTGCCCGGAGCTGCTTCTTCATTCGAAGAATAAGGAGTTCATCAAGCAAGCCAGGCAACCAGGCGCCTGGGAATCCTTCCTGCGGGATCCTGACCCCAAGACTCAGAAAATTCTTGTCCAGCTGGCCTCGGACGCCGCCGGGAACATTGCGTCTCGTCTGTCGACCGAGGGGATCGCTTCGTCAAGGGTCTCTCCCTAAGAGAGACTTGCTTGACGCGGGGATCTAACAGTCTTGGACCCAATAAAGTCTACCTCACCTCACCTCACCTCACAAGCGACTCTTAATGGTTATGCGGATATTTTTGGGGCAGACGCTGAGCAGGCGGAATTGCGGCACCGGGGTGTCATGGCAACGAGATAATTTTTTTCGCTCTCACACAGTTTCGCCGTTTGGCCGCCGGCGGCACTGTCAGCCGTGGACACGCAGAGCCGTTTATACTGAGAGAGTTTGGCCAATGGGCGGAGCTTGTTGGCCGCTAGAACAAGCGGATTTCGCGGTAACACAATATGGCGTTACTTCTTTGTCTTGTTCATTCCTGAGAAATCGCGTAGAGTTCCTATGAGTCAGAGCCACAATATGGCGGACGGAAGTAGTCATCCCCCGGTTGTCAGACTACGCTGCTGTGGTTGCCAGGCTGTCAAAATCTCCTTAAGAAGGCCAAACTCTCTCAGTATAAACGGCTCTGTGGACACGGTGGCCACGGAATGATGCAGCCTTTCGGATGCCCGTCGAACGAACGCTATCTGATTGTTCGCGTCGCGCATTTAGCCCCACCATGTCCTCACCTAAAGGGTGTATCTTACACGCCAGACTTGGACGTAGTTCAACTACTCTACTCAAATGACTGTAGTTTAACTACTTTTCCGAGTAACTTGGTAACTTTCAATTACAACTTTATTTGGGTAATTAGTAGTTTAATTTAACTACGTTTTTCAGGTAACTTCTACTCTAATTACTAACTACTTTCAAAATCTAGTGCTAATTTTGCTCATCACAAAAGTTTGAGCGCAGAAATAAATTAGACGCCGGCAGATGAAGTGGCATTCCCGAACAAGGGGCCCCCTCACATTCCGTTCCCAGGCAACCGTACAAACTGCATCACAGGCGTCCTTGGGCGAAGGTGGCGACGAGCAGCATAAACGTAACACCGGCGCGCACGAATGCAGGAAGAGATGCTTGACAAGCCTTGGTCGGGTATAGATAGGGTTGTTCGTTTTCGGGTAAAACCCGATTTTACCCGATTTTTACACCCCGAGCATGTTTCAAGAGAATCGGGTTAAACCCGATTTCTCCCCGAAATCCAAAACCACATAACCAACCTATTTATTTTTACACCGCACAGAGTTTGCGGCGCACACACGCTAGCTACCCTATTTCGGGACAACAGTGACCTATAGTTCATTTCGCAAGCTGCGTGCGGCACTGTGGACGCTGCACGACTCTCAAGCAACCGCCCAACGAGCGCGGCTAACTCACCGTGACATTCTACAGAGGCCGGCCGAGGAAAAGCGACAATAGGTGTTGGGGCCTCGGAGGGACATTTCCGCCCCCCCCCTCCCCCTGCGCGGGTAGAACCACCTCGGCACGCCACATAACTTTAATAAAAAAAAGAAAACGAATGTATTACTGAGTACATTTCTAAATTTAACCCGAAAAAACCCGAATTTCAGATTGTTTCCACAAAAAACCCGATTTCTCCCTGATTATCAGCTTGAAAAATAGCACCCGATTTTTACCCCCCGAATTAAAAAAAATATAAAACCCGAAAACGAACAACCCTAGGTATAGACCTAATCCGGTAATGCATGTAGGCGCCGCGCCTCCAGCTGCAACCGTGAAAGACGGGGACACTCCGAGGGTTGTTGTTGTTTTCATGTTATCTGCCTTTAGTGAGTTCTGACTCAAGCGGTTTGGGGGTTCCACGGGAGGCGCCACTGGAATGACATCGCTGCTGGGCGCCTGTTCCCATGGTCGCCTCGTCGTCAGTGCATACTCCCTTGCAAAGGCGGACTCCCTGGGCACAAACCCAGACACGGATGATCCGTTCATGGGAGCACGTTCCCGCTTCCAGCTGCAACTGTACGAGCGACGATGCTTGTTCACGTAATCCTTCGCGTCCTTCCGACCTTCCACGCCAGGAAGACCTTCTCTTTGTTGAAAACGATTTACTTGTCAGGCGTGGCAGGCGCGTCATGATACCGCAGTTGCCGGCGAGGATTGGGAGTCACCATTGAAAAATCCTTTTGTTGGGCCCGGCGTCAGCGGCGAAGTACACTTCGTTTCATCTTCTGTTATACTAAAACAATTTTTTTTTAGTAGCGTAGCACTAGCACTGCAACGAGACGCGCAGTCGTCCGGATGATCTCATCGTCGTGGCGGGAGACTTGAACCCTTGATGGTCCTGGGGCGGATCCAAAACTCCGTTGGGGGGGGGGGGCGGTAAATTTGTAAGGATATTATTCTCCCATTCTTCCGTGTGCACCGGGGGGTCCATCCATGTCAAATTGCCCTCCAAGGAGGGGGAGGGGGGGGTCGACTTTCTTTGGGGGGGGGGGGAAACGGCCGTTCCCGTCGGCCCCCCCCCCCTTTGGATCCGCCCCTGTGATGGTCAGCTGCACTCGCTCAGCGTACTCTCCGAACGCCGTGGGAATAAAGAGGGGCCAGTTATAACAAACTCGACTTGCCGAAGAAAAAAGAAAAAAAGGAGAAGAGTACGTTTGTTATAAAAAAAAAGCCCTCTAGCCGGGGCAAACCTTACATGTTTCGTCATGGACACCTAAGATGGCGACACTCGCTTACCCGACTCTGCACAGCCTGTTTCTGAAATTCAACGCTGCCTTTCCATCCAGCGCCACGGTTGAATGTCTTTTTAGCTTGGCTTTAGGAGGAAAAGGGGAAAACTCTCCGATAAAAACTTTGAAAGTCGATTGCTTCTGCGAGCGAATAATCTATTTTGGTGAAAACGCAAGCCATAAAATGCCTGCATATAGTTTAGGCTGGCAGGGTTTTTCACGGAACAAAACTTCTGTTCATCTTGCTACCACAAAAATATAAAAAAAGTAACTTCGAAAGTAACTTCAAAAGTAACTCGCAACTTTTTTGCAGTAGTTAGTAGTTGACTCAATTACTACTACAAATGCGTAATTTCTACTCTACTCCAATTAATTTTGGCGTCCATACTCAGTAACTTAACTTAACTACCCTTTTTGAGTAATTTGTACATGTCTGCCGCGGTCACGCGTAACGACAGGATGTCAGCCATTGACACTGGCGAAATTCAGGGTGCAGTTTCGTGCGCATGGTCAGGACTAGTTTAATTAATATCCGGACATTATATATCAAAATGAAAATGACGTTTGTCTTTATAAAAGCTCCCTAGACCTAACGAGCGAAAAAACTTAAGTACTTCCGGTTTAGACCGGACAATTCCTTTAAGCATGGCGCAACTATATAATGAAAGGGTTGGGCAAACTATTCGATATTTGATTCGAAAATATTCGACCAAAACAACTATTTGCTTCGAACTCAAGACCCACTATTCGCAAATGCTTAAAATTTTACCACAAAACAGTGGGTGAACTTAGATTATATATATCTTTGAGCAAAAGCTACCGGCGCCGACGTTGCCTGCTCTCACGTGACTCTTCACCGACGAGCCACGCTTTCATTGATGTCACGAAAGGTATCTTAAATACAGTTGCTATGCCGTAGCAACGCAGCAGCGATCAGGCAGCTGTGGATTGACTCTAATATTGAAAACACCATAAAGCATGCCATTCCAAATGTGATAGCTCGTTCCGGTAAGAATGCGACATTGACAAAATAGAGAGAGCATTGTTTATGAACTCGGCATTTCTGAAATAAGATCTCAGGTTGAAATGTAGGAGTTTTTTTTTTTAATGAATGTGATGCGTTTTTGTTTTAAGAGGTCGTTGTTTATTTAATATTAGTTACCTAAGCGGTTTACTGGCGTTCGATATATGTCCCACATACATTCGAAGACAAGTTCAGACAAAATATGGTCGCCTAAGGTGCTTCGCATCCAAAAGCAAGAGAGAAGTGTCCAAATTGCTTTCGGAGCGCGTTGCACCGCGCCTTATTCGGCGCTTCGCCACACCGGACGAAGCAAAACATCACGTAAAACAGTTGGGGAGCTGAGAACCGGCGTTCCGAGACCACCAGCCCGTCGGTGTTGTTGGTGTGCTCGAAGGCTGCCCACAAGGCGTCCATGGACACGCGCTCAGCCACGTCGCTGCTTGCAGACGCTGCTTGGGGACCACTGTCCGTCTGCTCCGCGGAGCGCAAAACTCGGGCGGCTCCTGCCCTCGTCACCTCTTGAACCTTGATGTGTCCGGAAAGAAGATTTCCGAAAACGCAGAAGCCAGCATCGAGCCGAGACCTCCGTACTTCATAGATAGTGGCATGACATGGTCGTAGATTGGCATATGGAGCGCGCACGGTGAAAGGTAGAACATCTGCAGGTCTTTGAACACCTCGAACGGCCTGGCGATTCCCTTGGTGAGCTGATACATGTCCCTAGACGTTTTAGGCGATGTTTCGGTATGGTCTTGAATTCGCTTCAAGTTCCCCGTTAAACTCGGGCCCATATCTGGATATTTTGATACCAGGTTTGTCTGCTGGTTTACTTCGACTGTATTCAGATAGCCGAAGATGTGCTTCCAGGCGGATGGTGTCATTCTGTTTATTGGTTTAGCGCGCTTGCTCCGTTGTTGTGCGTTCATAATATTGTCAAAGGCCTGTTCGATGGTTTCTGCGAGGCGAGAAACCTCATTTCTCACTGCTTGATCGAACAACATATCCAAATAATTTGCGAAAAATGCGAGTCCCATTATTTTATCGGCAAGACTGAAGCAAAAGGTGGAATGAGCCTCGCTGGCTATTTTCTCGGTTCCATAGTAGTTGATAATCAAGTCTCTGCTTACGTACACTGAACAAAGTTGCACTGCGTACCATCCCACATAGAGATGCATATTCGATTCGTTCAGAGATTTCGTGAGCCTAAAAAACGTCTCGAGGAAATGTGATTGCGTTATCATAATAGTGACATTGAAATCGCTCACTGAAAACTCTTCTTTGAATATGTTCTTCCATGCCTCCAGGGGAATAGTGGGAACCAGGTGGTTGAGGTCGCTTATATGAACTGTCACGTGATCGGTATCCGAACTATTCAAAACTTTCATCAGAGCGGGTAATATGGCATCCTCGATGCTGACTTGCTGCTGGTAGGTAACAGCCGGCTTGTTCGTACCTTCGGCATACGCATTCCAGAGGGTTTGGAAATAGGCCTGGTAAGCCTTCGTCCGAACCAGTTCAGAGCGCATTTGGACGAGCTGTTCGAAGCCGTCGCTCACACCAAGGTGGAGCGAGGATCCGTTCCAGGTGACCGAGAAGATGTTTCCCCAGTGCCAACGGTGGGCCATGTAGACGACGGTCCTCAAAACGTCGATGCTGCTCGGGTTGATATGTGGCCAGTAAATGCCAGCCTGGTGCAGGATCATCTTCATTTCATCCACCTCATTCCGATTCTCGGCGTAGACGCTCAAACAGGTCGTGTAGAAACCCGCAGCTTTCTGAGCCGGCGTCTGGTTCCGCGATGGCACGCTCATGGTCCTCGAGTGGCGCCCGACGTCGTCGATGACTTGAGCGCAGGTCATCGAGAAGACGGAATCGGCGTGCAGCTTCGTCCAGCCGTCGCACACGTAACCGTGGAAGTCCGCGCAGGGGTCAATGCTAATGTTTATGGTCCGCTGCAGGCGAAGCGAATACTCGCCGCAGGGGTCGCTGGTGCAGTCGGCGTGGCTGCGCACGATTCCCAGAGTGACCAGAAAGCGCGGCCTCCTCGTTAGCAACAGTGTAATGGTGATGATGAGGACCGGCACGCCGACAGCGGCGAAGATGAGCCTTCTCCGCCAGGAAAATGGTTGCTGTTGATCGTTCTCCTCCTTGCCTTGCAGAGCACGGGTAGGCTGCATCTGTGTTTATAAACTTCGCAGTTAACTTCAGGTATTTATTACTTGTTGCATTGGAAAGAAACGTGAAAGGAAAAATAATCAAGCACGTATTTTACACACGCTGCCTTTTGTGTTCGTGGTGTTAGTAATAAGCAGTGTTGTGCACGCTACCGAAAATAAGTAAACAAATAGCATTACTCAAGCTTAGATGTTCCAAAACAAACGCAGTACTGGGATTCGTAGCCGTCTTGGAAATGGAACAAAATACCGGTTGCGCTACTTTCAAGAACTAACGAGCTTCAATTTGGCCTTGCTTTAGGTTTTAGTATTTCTTGGCCACAATAAGCTGTGAACACGAACTTCGAGAACCATTAAACTTTTACATAAGGACTTTCTAAAATTTATTTTGTTTTTTTCAATAAAAGTTTTAGAGTATATTTTCTTCGTAATTCTGATCGGATCAGCTTTGCCTTTTCTGGCGAATGCTCCCGTGACTTCCATGGGCGACCATAGGGCTAAGCAATAAACTTTATGCTTTAATAAAACACGCGAGGCGGCGATGTTTGCTTGAACATGGCTAGTTTGAGCTTACAGAAAGCTTCTCATTGATGAGCGCTACAGTGCGTCGTGGTCTGATCCCCACACTTCGGAGCATGAGAAAACCTGCACTTTTATGCCGGTAATAGGTAACAACGACAGAAATATGACACACCACACGGAATATATATTGAAGGAACTCAAGATCTTGGTATGCCAATTTCACGGGCATTAAGCTGATAGGCATCAAATTCAATGTTACTGAAGTGTAAATCTTCAAAATGGGCTTACTGTCATCATTTTAGCTGCCACGATGAGGGTTATATGCCCACAAGCGTTACTCAAGTTTTAATTTGACAATGTATATCTGGTACGTTGAATCAAGCAATAAGTAACCCATTAGCACTAAGTTATGACGTGCGATTTATGCATCGTATTTGTATTTACTCGTCTAATGGGTGCGGTGTTTATGAGCACACCTGCGCGTCCACTTTCCCGTGGAGCACGCGGATAGTCAATCGTCCCGGTCCACGAAAGTAGCCCAGCGACGGATAGCGATGACGCCCTCACAAGAAAATGTTATCCATGCAGATCGCATTTTCGCGAAAGATCGTTTTCTCGACTTTGTTATTGCTCGCCTGATACGGAGCGATTTTCCCGTTCTCTTGTTATCGCAACTCTAGAAACACGCGACTCCCGCATTCACACGAAGTAACTCCTGAAGCTCGAATTTCTCTCTTTTGTTATCATCATCACCACAATTTTAAATGTATTATACCATTTAGACACAAAGTTACACGTTAATAACGAGATTTTATTTCTATTGATGGCGTTGAGAATACCATTTCATCTCGCTGAATTCATTTAGTCGCCAAAAAGACCATAACCAAGGTTAACCTTTTGTCCAGTTATTATTATCCCCTCCACAGGGGCGGTCACGTTAAAATATCGCGTCCCCGATTTGCTGCTGCCTCTTCAAAAGTCTCAGAGTTGTAGTTGCTCGCCCATTTCGAGCCGGACTCCGAAACGGCTCGCGCTGTTGGAAGTTTGGCTGTTTCCAACAGCGTATATGCGCTTATTGGAAAGTAAACGCGCCACCATCTTGTCCTCGCCCACCCCAATGACGTGCCCCTAGCCTACCTCAACATGGCGAAAACGTTACGCGGCGCCACCATCGCTCACAATAACAGCGCACAGGAGCCTTTCTTGCAAACGTGTATACGTTTCTCAAAGCATTTCCCGTGCATGTCTGGGCAACACTGCCAATGTATTGGCAGCTCCTTAACTTCTTTGACGTAGAAAGAACTGGGCTGCACGACTGCACGAATGTGCCTCTGTCGTACAAACTCTTGTCTGTGACATCGTTCGTTACCCATGTTTTGTTTGAAATCATCTCAAAACTTAAACTGGCTTTAACAATTTCCGTCAGTGGAAATTTTATCGTGCATCCCTGCTCCACAGCGACAGATATTGCTCGCTATAGCTGGTACTTCTGCGCATGCGTGAAATACGTCATTCCGGGTGCGGGATAATCAAGAGGGATTACAGTAGTGTTCTCCGCACGTTTCATTATGCTACGCTTGTTCGTTGATTTCTTATGAACCTTGAACGACTCCTGTATTTCACGGTCAGACTCTATAGCTGTGCCCTGCTCCAACGAGGAAGAGGACGACGTCAGTATGCATTTATACGGGGTACATTAATGACCTCCTCAGCTCATTCGCAGACGTTGAGAATTCTGGGGTGCCTCTTTCTCAACATGCGTCACGCTGTAGAGTGAATAATTACCGCGGGAGATGCTGGTGAAAACCTCTCGGGCGTGCTGAAAGGCAGATGCTCCATCCTGCTGGCCCTGACGATTTCCGAGGGAAGAATGCTGCGTTATCGAATCGGAAAGCCACGCGATTCCTGGCACTTCGTCACCTGCACGACTTCCTCTGCTTCTTTTTCAGCAGTGAAATTACCCGTGATGCAGCAGGATCGGGATGCTGATCATAATGAAGGAGAAGCGCACCGCAACCTGGAGCGCAGAGCTCGAGCTTGAGCTGCGGGACTACAGGGATCCTGGGTTAAAACCACGGTGTAAGATATACTCTTTAGGTGAGGACACGGCGGGGCTGAACGCGCGGCGCGAGGAATCAGATAGTGTTCGTTCGACGGGCATCCGAAAGGCTGCATTATTCCGCGGCCACCGTGCCCGCGTCTGACAGTGTCACCGGCGGCAAACGGCGAAACTCTGTGAGCGAAAAAGGTGGTGTTTCTGCACGAGCGACAACCTCGCTGGAGCTCTGCGCGTGTGGAGCATGAGGCGGCACGAGCCGTCTTTGCCGTGCCCACGGGTCGACGAGTCATCTGCCGGCGCCGAACTTTATCTGCACGGCGCGAGGAGCGCGCTGTCCTCACCTGAAGAGTATTATCTTACACCGTGGTTAAAACCAACCCCTGCAGGTTTTGATCTGGATGAGCATCGTATACCATCGTGCGGCCATGTGTCGTGACTGCGCGATGTATGTGGAGGACCCCAGTCTATACTTCGTTTCAGCTTGGGTCCAGACGCAGCCGATGCTACAAGCGCGAGCTCGGGCTTTCAGCGTCCCTGCCAAGCACGCGCGCTCGTGCAGTGCAAAAACTGTTAAGGGCCACATGCTCGCGCTCGTAGCATCGGCTGCGTCTGGACCCAAGCTGAAACGAAGTATAGTAGTCGCACTGCATTGGATAATTTTCTCATCCTGCGGGTAGCAGTGTCACCATAGATCGGCAGACTTAACTCCCACTGTCTAAACAACCAACGACCAGTTTGTTTCTCAGGACGCTGATGACGTTTATACGATGTAATCTGATAACAGCTTTGACGGTAGACACGGGTGCATAAAACTAAATAAATTTGGAACTCACAATAAAAGGCCTATATTAACTAGAACAAGAGGATTGTCCCACGTGTGATATGAATCATGCACGGATGGTGTTTCTGCCACAACGAGGAGAAGCAAGGGATAAGCACCACCATCACGTCCAGCGAGTCCAGCCTACTCTGTCGAAACAGGCAATGAGAACACTTCCAGCTCCACCCTACCTCATCGCAGCTCAACTGCACGTGTAACAAATTCTCGTGCTGCAGATACCTTTTCTTCTGACAGCAATAAAGGAACGCGTTACCGACCTACTTCAAAATAAAAGGAGTACTTTATTGTTACCGTCACCGATAGAAAGTAACGCACGTTACTTTGCGTTACATTTTATTTATAAATTAACGGTGACAAAGTTTTTTTTTTTTTTGGCAACAGCATTTTTTGACATTGGGACGAAGGGCGTGAGCGTTGGCCTTTTCTTTTTTAGGTGAAACTTTTTGCGCGGGGAAAGACAGGGAAACTTTCGAAGGCATTTGGAATGGGTGCAAATTAATGACTTGGCGCTTCAAAAATATTAAAAAGAAGACAGTGCGGTACAGCGTGGGTGACCCAGACAAATGGCACATTATTATACTTCGTTTCAGCTTCAATCCAGGCGCAGCCGAAGCTACGAGCTAATGAGACCAATCAAGGAGCGTCGAAAGCACAAGTCACCGGGCCACGAAAAAAACCCCAAATAAGTGTACTTTCTTTCAGGTATTGGGAAGAAGATTTAAAGAGTAACGTAACTACGTTACCTGCTGAAATAAGCAACGCGTTACCGCCAATGCTGCATGAGGGGTTCTCGTAGTCGCCCGTCGTTACCGTGCATATCGGTCGAGAAGTCGAGAGGCATTCTCTACTCTGTAATGGGCTCCCATGATCTGAATATTCTTGTTCGGCCAGTTAGCTTATCTTAAAACGTTGACCTCGGGACCATAATCCCCCCGAGGGAAAGTTTTGTCCACTTCGCGCCGAGTACCATCCTCGTACTATATATATATACTCCGTTTCACACAATACGGAGGTGTTGGAGACCGTTTTGGCACACCCGGTGCGGTACGATGGACCCTCCGGTACGAACTGCGCATGCGCTACCGCAGAAGACTCGCACATGCGCAGTTCGTACCGGAGGACCCATCGTAAGGTATCGGGTGCGCAAAAACGGTTCCTTAAAACTCTCTACTTGAGAGTTTTAGTGAGTCGTTTCCACACGAACGGTTCGTCATAGTTTACACCGTTCCGCCAGTTTTACGATTCGCTAAAATACGTCAAATTTCACGTACGGTTTGACAGGACAGACTGCAGCTCAGACTGGGAAAGTAATCCGTTACAAGTAACGGATTACTTGTAATCCGTTACTTTTTCAAATAATTTTGTAATTGCACGTTAATTTTTATTCGAAAGTAAATGGTAATGTAATTTCGTTACAAAATATTGGTAACGGATTACTTTAATTACTCGTTACTTTTTTAAAAAATATGAGCTTAATATGGTAACTGGAGCAATACGAGCAGAACATTCAGCAGCATAAAAATAGCAAGTTCCACAAAATAGAAAACATCAGGAAGGGGAGAATAGCCGAAAAGAAGACACAATTTTTTGTATGATCGGTCACTAGAACCACTAGAAAAACGGGCTAGGCACGCTCAAATATACGAGAGACAAAGATCAAGTAAGACAACGCCGAGTAGGCTCCCCGTCGCGTTTCATCGTGTTTTCTTCTTCTCTTGGGCAAAAGAAAGCGCTTTATGTTTATTTATTTTTGTCTTTTACACCGTTTCCCCTTTCCAACTTCTTCAACGTCTCCCGCCACCTGCACAGACACCTAACGCGGGTCCGTACCTCGTCGACTCGCGGGTTCACAACTCGCGTAACAGACGATGTAACCTCGTGCGAGGGGGTTGAATTATCTGTCTTTGATGTGCGCTACTGTATTCTAGCACGCTCTTGAGGCACTGCTGAAAAGCGCCAGGCGCGAGGCTAAGAGCACTAAGAGCATCGTCTTCGAGGGTGCGCACGATACTTCTTTTGGTTTACTTGTCTGTTAGAACCAAGTTTTTCTTTTCTTGTGAATAATAGGCGAAACACCCGAGAGTCAAAGGGAGCTTTGGTAGATCGCTTCTTTAGCTCCGAATCTCTTAGCGGAGGTAGACACTGCTACTGAGCATGCGCACCACTAGCTTAGCTTGCCCATTTCCAGGGATCATTTCCGGCGACCGTAAGCTAGCGGGATGGAGGGTGTGGTTGCAGCTTTCGGTACCTTGTCAGCTTACAGGTGAACGGAGTGCACCTACACTCAGTGGCGTCACAAGGGGGGGGGGGGGAGGACCGCCCTGGGTGCAGCGCTCCGGCGGGTGTCGCGGCAGGTCACGAGGGTGGATCGCGGCGGGCGACAAGCGGGGGGGGGGGGGGGTCGCCGCGGGCCATCGTTTCGGGTGCCGCTGACCCTAGTAACGCCACTGCCTACACAATTTTTCTTAAATACAATATTTTATTTTTACAAGGACTACCATAATACGGGCGTATGGGAAATTAAAGTAGTGTTGCAGAACTTTTTTGAAAAATATCAAAATTGTTTCTATTGTGTTCTGGATAAGTGTACGGAAAAAGTAACGTGAAAGTAATTTGTAACGTAACAAGTAAAGTAATCCGTTACTTTCCAACGAAAGTAATTTGTAACGTCCGTTACTTTCCAGCGAAAGTAATTTGTAACGGTAATCCTTTACATTTGAGGCTCGGTAATTTGTAATTGTAAATCCATTACATTTTTCAAGTAACGAGCACAAGTCTGCTGCAGCTGCACCGTTCATGATTTCGGAACCGTGTGCTCCAAAACGACTCCCCGCAGGGGCACCTGCGTCAGTAGGTGCTTGGTGAGTGGCGTCACCACGGACCCCGAGCCATGCGGAGACGCCCGCCCACGTCTGGCTATGCGTGGCTTTCCCGTGTCTGGGGCAAAAGGGCATCCAGGTGGTTGAGCCGAGCCCGGTGTAGGTATGGACCCTTCGGGGCCACCGGGTGAGGCAATACACCACTTTTGCCCCTGCTTTCCATAGACGGGTGTCCTGGTAAGGCCCGGCCAGGATGATTTAGTCAGTCGCCTCCTCGTCTACTATCCCGTCCCTTCTTTCACTCCCACTTTTACTTCTACTCTTACTGTCTCGTTTCTTTCCATTTACTTTTCACCTTCTTGGCGGAAAGGGCCAACCATGAGTGGAGACATGCACTAGTCGAGACCCACCCTTTGGTATAACATCTGGGTAGGTGCTACTGGAGTAACGTGCACAGCAAAGCCATTTTGTTATGTGCCGTTACTCTTCCCCATGTTGGGCTCCATGGTGGGTGGTACACCGGTAGATGTCGAAAATATCCCATTTTTTATGGTTCCAAAGCAAAACTTTCTTCTGATCGATCCCTGGAACGAGTTCCCACCGGAGACACCGTTCCTTTGAAGCCTACTGTCAATGTTGAAGCCTTCCCAAAGTTCTTAGTAATGGACTGCGAATACGAACTACCACTTGGAATGCTCTCCCCGTACCTTGTTGCAAAAACCCTGGAATCATCTGTTGAAAAATCTTACAAAGCAAATTGCTACACTCTGGAGATTTTCTCGTCGAGGTTGAAACAGAGCAACAGGTATAGCACTCCTTGGACTTACTAGTATAGCTGACCACAAAGTCACAGTAACGCCACAATGTTCTCTCAACACCATTCGGGGCGTGATCTCCTAAGATTTGTTGGAGAGCACAGATGATGAGATCCTTGAAGGACTCAGCAACCAGGGTGTGATTGCAGTGAAGCGTATTACCTTTCGTCGAGATGATCAAGAGAAACCTTCGAAGCACCTTATGCTTGCATTTCACTCCACGATCCTCCTCCAGGCGGTCAAGGCGGGATATCTCAACTGCAAGGTACGACCGTTTATCTTAAATCCTAGACGTTACTTTAGCTGCCAGTGTATTCGGACATGGGGCAGCCCCTTGCAGGAGACGGACAACCTGCGGAAAATGTTCAAGCAACGATCACCCTACTGACAACTTTGCAAGTGATGTTTCCAAAAGCGTGAACTGTTCATATGGTCACCCTGCATACACCCGCTCATGCCCAATGTTTAAAGAAGAAAAAGAAATACACTGAAAACCAAGGAAATTTGACCTACTTTGAAGCCCGAAACGCCTCTCGTTCCTACAGAGAGGCTCTTACGCCGCTGCGGTCAGCAAGGGGGCTGCACCAACAACGGCTTCCGTGGGGACACAGGTCTGCCTTTTAAACCTTTCTGCCCCACGCAAACCCCAAGCCCCCAAAGTCTCATCTGGTGTACCTCAAGAACAGAGGGATCCAACTCAGACCGCACCCTCAAAGGCGACGGCCCCGCTCCGTCTGCCCCCACGTTCTCGTGAGAAAACTGTGATGACAGAGTCACAGTGCCTTGAGGGGCGCCCTTCATCTTCCTCGCAATGCAAGGGTGAGGCAATGAATGTCTTCAGCAGTCCACCGGAGCCTCCTCCTGCCTCGAAGGGTGGTAAAGTCTCGTCAAAAGTTGAGGACCCGTAGAACAAGACTAAAGCGACAGGTCCAGAAACTGGCACATAGCAAGTGCTTATTCATGGATGCTGTTTCTACTCTCCCAAAATTGTTCCCTGACACTCCATACACCTCACAGCATCGATGTTCTTTGTCGCTCACCTGCATTAACCCACTCACCCTAAGGGATCGGTTGAGACATAGGAATAACGGCGACTCCCTCGCCAGTGGTGTTGGCCTGAAGTCTCGACCCCCTTGGAGGTGAGAGGGGCAGCTCCGCGAGGATCAGCCAGAGGAGTATGGGCGACTCCCTCGCCTAAGGCCTTACTTTTATTTGTTTTTCCCCGAAGGGTTTGGTCGTAACTGCCCTCCTGCAGAGTCAATCCACACCCATTCATGTCGTCTTTTATTTTTTATGAAATTATTTTTTAGGTCTTTGCATAAAGCCCTACCTTGTGAGTGGTGCATTACAGATTTAGCTGCTCCTGAGCTAGGGCTACGAGCTCGAAGTCCTAAGTATCAAACTTGTTACCGACAATGAGACTTATTCAATGGAACTGCCGAGGTCTCCTGCGTAACTATGACGATGTTTGCTTGGTTTTGGAGGAATATCGTCCACGGGCAGTGTGTCTCCAGGGAACTCACTTGAAGGAGAGTCAGTCGAATGTCTTAAGGCTCTAATTTTTTCCCGCAAGGATAGAGATCACTCGTCTCACTCTTCTGGCGGGGGGAGAGGGGGGTGGCGGGCGGGGGAGGAGAGTAGTGCCAAAATCAGCTACATTTGTTGAGTTTCCCGTCCACACCGCCTTGGAAGCAGTGGCTGTTCGCATTCTGTCAGACCGCCTTATAACCCTTTGTTCACTTTACATTCCTCCAAACTTTCATTTAAGGTGCGAAGACCTTGAGTCGCTCATTGCTCAACTCCCCCATCCATTCATTATTCTTGGTGATTTTAATGCACACAATCATTTATGGGGCAGTGCTAGACGCGATTCGCTTGGAGCAATCGTCGAACGGTTTATTTTGTCTAAAATTCGTGTCTGTTTAACGAAAAGAAACCTACATATTTTAGTGCACCAACAACCTCTTTTACATCAATTGACCTCTCTATAAGTGAACCTATTTTATTTTCACTGTTTTCATGGCAGGTTACAGATAATCCTTTGGACAGTGACCACATTCCGATTGTTTTACGACGGAATAACCCAGGTGTGATCCTCCCTACCCGAACTCCCCGCTGAAAATTTGAGAGGGCAAACAGGTCAGAATTCAGCCAATTCTCACTGCGATCGCATGCACATATTTTGACAAGATTTCAATTGACAAAGTGAACGAACACTTAACGAACTGCATCCTTCAGGGAGCCGTAATGGCAATCCCCATGACTTCGGGACAACTCCCACGCCGTCCCAAGCCTTGGTGAAATAAAAGAAAAGTGTTCTAAAATCACAAAAAAAAAAAGCATGGAGCATATTTTGACGATATCCGTCATCAAGCAATCTTCTTCACTTCAAGCAAATGAAGGCCCGTGCACGGTACATTTGCCGGCAATCGAACAAGTTTTCAAGGGTATATGTGACATCAATAAATAGCCACACATTCCCGAAAGAGGTCTGGGATCGAAGTAACAAAATCAATGGATCCTATCGTGACTTTCACCATCCCCTTGTTATCCTGCAACGGAACCTGTCCAGAAAGTCTAGGGGAACAAGCCGATATTCTCGGGGAACATTTCGAGTTTGTTTCAAGTTCCAGGCACTATTCACCATCATTTCTTCGGCTAAAACAGCAGAAAAAAGCCAGGAGCATAAAGGCACCTGGTGGTGCACAGGAGCTGTATATTAGATCCTTCACCCTTATTGAGCTTAAGATGGTCCTTCATAGTGTCAAACCCTCGGCAGCTGTGCCTTACGGTATCCACTACTTCATGTTAAATCCTGTGCACCCATCTACATTCGATTTGTTTCCTCTCGGTATTGAAAGACTGTCATCAAAACTACTATAGTCTGAAAAGGCCTCTGTTGGGGACCTAAGTGGTAAAGTTTGATGCATCCTAGGACCTTTTCGAATCAAAATCCGAAAGAGCGCCGAAATTGTTTTCGCGCTAACGCTGCCGCGCAGTGTACAAGCCCGCATACACGACGAACGCGCTTCTAAAGCTCGCATGTGGCTCTGCGAAGCAGAATAGACGCTTCCCGAAAGTCAGTCTACCCACCCTGTACAGAGCCAAACCGACGCTCTAATGGCGGCACTACACAGCATCTCCACACCAGAAAATACGAACGTCTTCGAAAGCATAGAGCAGAAAGGGCAAAAGGTGTTGGTTCTTTTACGTCACCTTCGACTCACGAAATCGAGGGTGCTTGATTTAGCAGAGCACGAGCTCCTATCACCGCCATTAGAGCGGCAATATTGAGGCTCTTGGGACTGCCACAAGGTGACTCTGACTTTTGAAAAGGGTCTATTGAGAAAATGTGCGAGTTTCTCTTCTCTTTACTACTCGATATTCAGAGTAGGCAATAGAAGAGAACAAGGAATGACTATTGTTAGACGACTGCCTGGAGACGTCTTTCTTGCCCGGCGCTTATTTCCTTATTTCCTGTTTATTCAGGCACTCAATAGCTTCTCGTTCGCGCGCGCATTTGACTCTCTGCCTCGAGCACCACAAGACGTCTATCCAAGGCGGCAGAACGAGTCACTTATCAAACAATGCACGCTGCTTCAACCGGTCTTCGGTCCGCTGCTAGGCTCCGTTTTACCACAACATGGACCACAGCTTATGCTGCAGGCACGAGCTCGCAGCTTCACATGTCTTGTAGACAACTTTCTGTGGCTATGCAGTCAAAGCTATTGGCGCACGGGTGCGCGAGCAGCTTGGGCGCCGATCAAAGTTGTGCACGAGCACTCTTCACTTCTTCTGAAATCCCACAGAAAAATGTCCGCGAGTATAGCAGCTGAATTCCAAGAAGAAGCACACCGGACCTTCGAGCTTGCGCCTGATAGCTTCTCCCGCGGTCCACGCTGAAGTCCGCAAAAGAACTTTTGCAAACAACGGAGCGTCATCGCTCGGGTCTTGACACCTATAGCGGGGGTTCATGAAGAAGGGGCATATGGGAGGGATTCCGGCTGCAGATCAGGCGTCGTTTAGCCACGGGAGAACTGAAACAAAGCCGTCTCGGCGAGGATCGTAAAAGGCCCCAGCTGCGCCTAAATTTGCGGAAAAGCCTCCATAAAGTGTCCCTTTTTATCTCCTCGCTCCGCGCGAGCCGCCCGACCAAGAAGGACTCCGACTGCTCGAGTGGCGTAATTTATGCTATAACGTTCGGAGGTCTCCTTTGTGTGTCTGTGTGTGTGCGTGCCACGTGCGTCGTCTTCGCTTTCTCGCGGCCTCTGGGTTAGCTGGAAGCGATGCGAAATCACTGCAGCGTTTATAGGCGAATAAATCGCTTTCTCGATCGGCAAGAAAGACAAGAGAGCCACGACGCGGATGTCGCCCATGGCGAAAATATAAGCGTCTCGCTGCGCTGCATGTTTTGCCGCGGCTGCCCGGATGGCGAGGTTCGTCCGGCCGCTTGCGTCGTGCAGGAGGTATTGTTGCGACAGCATAAGCCGCGGAAGACTTCATCTGCTGCAACGGATGCACGGGGATTGGAATGTTCGACCCGATAACACCGCGCGCGGGCCTACGCTACACTTGAGGAAGATATACACAAGTTTGAAGGTTATTAGTACTTCTGACAGAGCGAGTATCTGTATTTGTGTATCGAGATACTTTTTGAAGAATGTGTTTGTATTTCAGTAGTAAAATACGTATCGTGATCGTGCCAGGCTTAAGTATCCATTACATGAAACCAGGGTTTTGGTGCATGGGGTCCCAGAATTTGTAATGGAAACCTTCCGCATAACCTACTATAATGGCAGGAAGCCTGGTTGCCTAGAATATCACAATCCCCGAAAAATAAGAAAAATAAGAAGTAAACAAGTACAAAGGTAGTTTGAAGAACGGCAGTGTTGTATGGAACCGCGTTACTGGAACCCGTTCCTTTTAAGAGGAACGAACGAACGCCGACTGGAACAAGAACTCGTTACATTTTTACTAGAACGGAAAAAGTAATGGCGTTCCTTTTTTTTCGTCCAGTGGGGTAATTTTTTTTTATTTCTAAGAGGGATATTTTAGAAGTATAAAAACAATATCTTTACGAAGAGCAGGATCTCGTTAGCTTTCTGGTTACTTATCTTAGGGTTTATTTTTTGTGGTCCTCGCTTGGTAGCAATCGGGTACAGGAGAGCTAGTCGACATTGATTTTTTTTTTTCAGTTCCCGAGATTGCGGTACAAAAAGGAAAACTTTTAGTCGAAGGAAAAGACACAGAGAGGGGGACGTTTAAAACTCAGCTACTTTCTTTGCTTCGACGAGTCCTCATCCACCCAGAAATCTAAGGGCGGCTACAGCCATCACTGAACTTTCACAGAGACCTACAGTTGCAGCAAAAGAACAGATTACCAGTCATCGAGAACACCCTTGTATCCCGAACACTGGTCACTTAAAAGATACACAAAAATTAGCCTTTATTCCTTCTCCCCCTCTTCCCCACTATCAAATCGAGCCACGAAACCAACCTTCATGAAGGAGGACTTGTTGTTTTAAGATTGACCTTCCAAAAGTCCTACACTCTTCTTCGGTTGCTCGTCTTGCGGACAACATCGAGAAGCAACTGACGCTAAGTTCGAACAATGGACTTTGTTAGATTAGAACATGTGAGGTTGTTGTAAAATGCTTCGGCAATGTGGGGTAACAGTATATTTGCTCGTCTGAATAGCCCACCACAAACATGAATATGTTAAAAGCTGAGATTTTTAAAGGTGAATATATGAACAAATGCAACCCTGCATCCGCTTATTTTCTTCTCCTGGTGCTCTTCCATCCCGGCGTTCAAATTCGTATGTTCCCGTTTGATGGGATATATCATACATATAAAAGGAAAACTGTCCTCGATCTAACTACGTGGTAATCCGCAAAATACGAATGTAACGTATATGTAACCATACGCTCAATTTTTTTAACTGTAACAGGAACGAGTTCCTCTTTCAGATATGGAACTTGTAACGGGAACGAGTTCCTCTTTCAGATACGTAACTTGTAACGGGAACGCGTTCCAAAAATTAGAAGGAACGAGGAACGATATTTTGTTAGTTTTTTCTGAGGAACGTGTACAACACTGAAGAACGGTCACTTGCAAGAATAGCAGGATAAGCTGGATAAGCTGTAAAGGAGGCGAGTGGAAAGGAGGAAATGATCAGGCTGAACAGTAAAGAAAATTAGGAGGAGCTTATCTTCTTTCGCAAAACCTGTTCAAGTTCTGTGCAGGCTAAAATCTTTGTAACGGACATGTGAAAGGCGTTCAGAATGAACCCTTTAAGACATATAGACAAATCAGCTCGCCATCTCGCGTCTATCGGCGTGCGCTGGTTCGTTGATCCTTTAATGTAGTTCAGTTTGAACGCCTTTAACGGGCTCGTCTGACAGGGGTATAAATTTGGCAGTGCACTGTTGTTTAATCCACCTGGCCTGGGTGACTCAAAAGCACATAAGATGACAGTTCGAGACGCGCCGTCAAGAAAAACGGGGTCAGTTTTAGGCAGAAACCTTTTTGTCAAGCATGGCAGGCAGTCGCTGTTCTCCATCTCCAGTGCCCATGTTGTTCAATGCTCCTCTTTTTTTTTTTTTTTAGTAGAATTTGATATGGTGGCTTTGAATGGATGAAGAGTTTGAGGTAAGGGGTGGTGTACAAACTGACATAAAGAGAGGAATTCAAGCACCACCAAGGGCGTTCGTCACGAACACGGTGTGGTCACGAACTGCACTCTGCGCATCTATCCTTTTTGGGAAACAAAAATATGTTTCTGTGTGTATCCGTATTCCGGAAAAATTTTTTTCGCGTTTTTTTTTCTTCAGAGGTATCTTTGGGATATTTCGTTACATAAAATCATAAACTAAAAATGGATCTCAGTATCTGTGTTTTGGGCTTAAGATACATGCATCTCAGTACAGTCACGTCTCTTTAATATGTACCCCATTAACTTGAATACCCCGCTACATGGACACCATTGTCGGGGACAAACTGGGAAACTACATGCAATGTTGACTCGTTATTATGGAGAACTCACGTTATGGACGAAGAAAAGGTAAAAGCACAGGCGAGCTGGTGAAGAACTTCCATCGTAACCAAGAACACGGGAAAATAAAAACAAAAGAAAAAACGGACAAAACAACAAGTTGTTGTTGTTTTGTACGTTTTTTTATTTTATTGTGTCTCGGTTTACAATAAAAAAACATCATGGACGATCTTTTTTTTTTTTTTTTTTTTGGGGGGGGGGGGGACACGCAGGTGTCTCTATTAACCAGACATCACTGTATTTGTATTCCGGAATACATTTTCGAGTATCTCTTCCTGGTCACCAGGCAGGGACAGAGCCACGTCGCCCGTCTTTCTCGGAGGACGCCCTCACTCCACAGGCGCACGTGGAGCCGAAAGTTTCGTATCTGACCCAGGTTTCGTATAAGCGCGTAGTTTTAAATTTTAAGCAGGCTTCACGACACGGTCTCGCGGTCCCTCTTGCTATACTTCGTTTCACCTTCCGTCCAGACGCAGCCGATGCTACGAGATTATATGACGAATCAGACAGCGTCAAAAGGGCACCGTCATGGTGCTCCTGATATTTCTGTACGTGTTCTATCATCGCTGAACCAATCATAAACAAAGAATTCACAGTGACTTGCACTTTTGACGCTGCTTGATTGGTCCCGTTTTCTCGTAGCATCCGCTGCGTCTGGACGGAAGGTGAAACGAAGTATAGCACCATAGCGATTGCACTTTGTCAGCGGATTTGTGTTTTCGCCGCAGTGCATGGATGTTCGGCGTCGTTTCTGACAGCGTGATTTTGTGTAGGTATCTGAAGCAGACAGCAACATAGCTTCTTATTGCGGCGCACGTGAACTAGACATTTTAAGGCATCATCAAACTAGCACGCTAGAAATGCATCTCTCAGAAGGGGCAGTCCGTTTGTGAAGAAGATGGGCGGTTTTAATTCTTGCCGTCTGTTGCGAGCTTTTTGTTCGCTTGATGGGGCGATCAATGTCTGCAGTGCCTCCAAGTACCTCATGCCCTTTGTACAACCAGCGCTGGGCTTAGTACGGTCGGTGATTTTCGGGATGCATTTTGTATACTTTTGCAGTTGTCTGTGCTTTTGATAACGTCAGCTTTATACTGCTTTTGCTGGCAAGACAATGTAGCTGTTAAAAGTCACTTTTCACGTTTAAGAATGGAATGGAATGGAATGGAATGGAATAAAACCGTTCAGCCATTCCTCAAGTGCGAATGGGCCATGTGTCTTCATTGCAAGGAGTTGAAAAGAATGAAATCATCGGAAACTCTAATTCTCCGGAATACTTGTCGGAATGGAATGCGGGAGCTCATTGCTCAACACTGAAATACGAGGCGAGGTTCTAGCGCTAATTTCAAAGAGAATTCAAACCTGTCAGTTCATATCCTTCCCTCTAAAACCAAAGGCCCTTGAGAACTGTTTCGCCATGCACCAGAGCATATTAACATCCTTAAAATCTAAAAAAAAAAAAAAAAAACTTTCTGGTCAAGTTGCTGAAGCGTATATCTTGCATGTAAAAGAAAAAAAAGTATTGTTTAGGTTTTTTAAGTACGTGCAATGTTATTTTCGTAATCCACTTTGCTCTGAACTGACCTAACAATTGAAGCGTACATTTGACAGCTCAATCGGGCTGTACAGCACCCCGCACAAATCCTAAATGTTTGCAAATATATTATACCTTTTTTTATTTTTACACTTGTAAACGCACCAAAAAGGCGTATACACAAACAAGCAATCAAACAAAAAACGGGAGATCGCGTCTGTTTCTGCAGAGGAATAGCTTCCCCGTAAACTCGGTCATCAATCCACTGCCACCGTCCACCGATTTCAATCTTGGGCGGGGAAACTGCGCCAACTAAGCGGCAGCGCCTCACAATGCGCCTCTCCAACCTCGCGCCGATCAACGCCCGATAAAATTCCCCGTCGTCCCAGACCGGGCAGTAGCGGAACCGGGACAGAACGTGGGGACGGCAGCGGGGGCCGACGACGCCATGTTGCTGGTCCAGCCCGGCTTGGGCGCTGCTCCGTGTTCGCCGTGTGTGGCGAGACGCATTATAGCCTCTTCGCAGCGGCTAATATAGGAGCGGGAGCACGCCGACGGACGCCCAAATGGGGGCTATTTCGGGTCTTGTAATGCGAAATCATTTGAAGGGCTCCATAACGCCCGTTTCTTCCTCCCTTTTCAGGGCCGGCGGTTATGGATAGGGTCGAGAGATTGCACGCTTTCATGAAAAACGCTCGACAAGATGCTTCCTCCTGATAGCAGGGCCGAACTCTCTTTGTTTATTTTCTTGCCTGTGTAAAAAGAAAGGGGGGGGGGGGGGGCTAAACAGAATTCTAGCAAAGAAGGCGTTCTGGACTAAATAGAAGCCCACGGCCAAATTCGCAACGCGGAGTTGCGTTGATGGATGACTCGGGGACGGGATAGAACAGGGGAGGAAGGAGGGTAGCGAGGGAAAGGGATTGGTCTTTTTGTGCGTTCCGAGTATAGGTTTTCTGAACACTAAGGGTGTCCGTTCTGGTGTGCCTGGCAAGCGGTCGGCATTGCATAAATTGATGAACCACCTCCCCTCTCCCTGCCCTTTTCTAGTGCCCTCTAAACAGAGGGATAATTGTGCTCTTAGGAAAACCAAGACCGCCCCCTCCATGTTTTCTTTTTGTTTTAGTACGGGTATGAAGTGTTTAGTAAGGGGTCTCGCAATATCTTCGCAGCTACTCATTAACGCCTAGCAAAGTTCTTTCTCTCGCGTGTCGGCGGATCGCGGTAGTCACTGTTTGGATTGGCGGTTGCATGATGCTGTGGGGCGGCTAGTGACCATTTCTGACGAGGAAAGCGAGGAAAGTTTGAAGGTGTTGTTTCGCACCTTTCAGCGCTTGTCACCTAGGCGAAAAGTGCCGAGTCACAAGGCTGTGGACGCATGCGCGGTTCGGGCTATACCATCTTTTTTACGCGCGGCCAATAAAACTTAATTAAGCGAGCAAGCATGCGCGGCTTCGGGTATTTCGCAGAACAGAGCCACTGCAGCGTGCCAATAACGCACCTCATAGCCGAACAGGCTCTCAGTACATTGACAGCACGCAGAAGACGATTCTTGGAATGGTCTATGAACCATTCCATGATTCATACACTCTCAGAAAAAAAGGGTCTATCCTTACACCCCTTGTCCCATACTATGACACCCCAAAACTTCAGTTCGACATACAGCGCGCTGTATGTCGAACTGAAGTTTCGGGGTGTCGCTATATGGAACAAGGGTGTAGAATAGACCTTTTTTTCTGAGAGTGTAAACCGTCGAGTTTGCTGACAGTCGCTATTGGAAGCATCGCTTATACGTAGAAGTCAAGCATATTTGCTCATACCCCCTTTCACAGCCAGTGGTACCGCTTGGTGTGACACCAGAAACATTAGTTGGCGTCGCAAAGAGCGCAAGGAAGGTATTGGCGTGCGCTCGAGCTGATGAGCGCGTAAAAAAAGCCTACACGGTAAAAATGTTCCGTAAAGAACGCAGGGCTTCCCATTAAAAGCATCGGAGAAGCATCCGTGAGCTGAAATAATAATGACTCGTCCGTTAATCTAAAGTAACGATTGTTTAAATAACAACAAAAATTGTTTCCGAGAAGCGGAACATGGTTTTATATGGTTTAGAGTAGACTAACAGACAACGGTTTTCATACTTTAATAAATCCTTTTTTAGTGCCCTGTCAAACAACGTGTGACCGAACGAGGTGGTGCTTGCTACCGCTTAATTGAAAAGGCATGAGGTGAGATTTTTGTCTATACTCCGTTTCACCTTACCTCCGAGCGCAGCGGATGCTACGATCCATCGAAGCCAATCCAAAGCCGTGTGAGTGTCACGTGACCTTGAAGAGGGAACACAGCGACGCGCGGAAAGCGTACCGCGGGCTACGTCCACAGAGCGGAATTGGCGACGAAAACTCCCTATCAGGGAGTTTTCGTAGACCGCGTTTCCCCTCCGCTAAGCCCTCCGCAACGAAGAAGTTGCTACTGCGCCTGCGCGCCGATAGCCTTGACTGTAGAGTTCCGGGTATCGTAGCGGGCTGCGGAGGGCGTTGCGGCACAGCGAAAACGATCTACGAAAACTCCCTGATAGCTCGTGGCGTCCGCTGCGTCCGGACGTAAGGTGAAACGGAGTTTAGAACAGTCACACTGTAATTAGGGAGTTTTCGTAGACCGCGTTTCCCCCTCCGCTAAGCCCTCCGCAACGAAGAAGTTGCTACTGCGCCTGCGCGCCGATAGCCTTGACTGTGAGAGTTCCGGGTATCGTAGCGGGCTGCGGAGGGCGTTGCGGGACGGCGAAAACGATCTACGAAAACTCCCTGATAGCTCGTGGCGTCCGCTGCGTCCGGACGTAAGGTGAAACGGAGTTTAGAACAGTCACACTGTAATTAGGGAGTTTTCGTAGACCGCGTTTCCCCTCCGCTAAGCCCTCCGCAACGAAGAAGTTGCTACTGCGCCTGCGCGCCGATAGCCTTGGCTGTAGAGTTCAGGGTAGCGGAGAGGCTTAGCGGAAGGGGAAACACGGTCTACTAAAACTCGCTAGTATCTCTTCATCTACCCATACGCTCCATACGATATTGTACCTTGTTTTTTAGGTTGTTGGTATACGGGCTTTTCGTGCTGTTATCAAAACGGAGTTTTTGTTTTTCCCTTTTTATAACCATTGATTGGGGATTGTTATTTATACGTTCGTATTTTTGACGCTCAATTCCTCGAAAGAAACGAAAGCACGGATTTACGTCGCTTTGAACTTTCGGGTTCAATGACGGTCCCCGCCATCTCAGTTCATGTTCGTGTTTGACGCCTCTTCTCACAGTTAAGGCTGCGGTCCCACGGCAGCCATCTTGAACAAGGCGTTAGTTCAACCAATAGATGGCGACACGCACCCGTGGGGTGGCCGAAACATTGGTTCACGGTGGGATGGCTCGAGCACCATCACGTTCCCCTCGTGGCCTTGCTCGCGCAGCTGCCAGCTGTGCTCAGCTGGCTCAATAGCGTGGCCCAGCAAACGCACGTATGCGAGAATGTCAGGCTTTGTATAAATTGTTCTCTGATATAGGGAGATGCGGTTCGGCGGTTGTCACGGGCTTTCGCAATAAATCTTACCAAGAAGGAATCAATTGTTGATTGACGTGTCAATATTCTTTCAATGAAAACTTCTGCAGGAATGCACGGTCAGTAGACTCAATCTTCCAAGACACCAATGGAAGCGGACGTCAAGTAAACTGCTTCGTAATTTACGGTACTTACCTCACAATTATAATGACGACCGAAAAGTGACATAACGAAATATTGTGTTTCACTGGATCCGGAAGATTTTGTAAAGGTTGTTACATTATAGTTCCCAGAAAACAAACGCCGTTGCAATATTTCACTCCTCCTAAGCTTAGGAGGAGTATGATGAAAACCATCAGAATAAATAGGAAGACGTTTATTTGCAATAAAGACGCTATGAATGAACGGCGTTTAGCGACGGCAAGTTATGAGCGTGTGGGAATTTTAAGCTCACGCGATTGCTAACTTTGGACATGCGGACAATGACGACCTGTTTTGTCGGGAGATGGAGTAGCGGTGATGACCTGATATCGGACGACTCGTGGCAGACGAACAAGCAAGTTTCTTCTCAGCGAATGGCAAGCGTCCAGTGTAAAGCACAGCACGTGGCTACCGACGTTGTCGACGTTTCGAACACTTATCGCTTTCGACAAAAGTGCTGGCACCTGGGCTAACTTTGTGGAAAGAGTCGAAGGCTTCCTCGAGTCCACCGCACCATGAACTGTAAGTGAAAACGATCCACTATTCAGTCTGTGGGTGGCGAAACGTATCCGCATCTGCGGAGTCATGGTCGATGCGTACTCTAAGTGGTTGGAAGTTTACACGATGCCTGCCACGATCCGTACAAACGCGTCATTGACGTTCTACGCTCTCCTTTATCTACTTCTGCCCTACCGAAAATACTTTTCTCTGATAACGCGCCAAATCTTGCTTCAAATAAAATAAACAAGTCCCCCCCCCCCAAAAAAAAAGAAACAAACAAAAAAACTGCATCAGGCATCACATTAGTGCACCATACCATCCTGCAACTAACGGGCAAGCAGACCAGATGGTGTGCGAAACGAAGAAAGCCCTCTTGAAGCTTACGGAAGAAGCAGTTCAGTGAAGAATCGCCAGGTTCTTGTTCCAGCAGCACGCGACGGTCTCATCTTACACGGTAAAAACACCCGCCGAAGCAATGTTCGGCGGACGGAGAGCCACACCCCTCGATCTCATATGATACTATGGCCATGAATGAAGATCGAGAGATTCCCAGATCGGGAGTAATGGCAGATTATTCGGTCGGACAAATCGTCTACGTGAGGAATTTCAGCGGAAGTCGGGCCTTCCATGTAAAACTTGAGTAGAAAAGGCTCTATGGTTGACAAGAAGGTGTCATCCCTCTGAATACGTTGGATACCAATGCCCTTGAGCGTAAATATAGCGAAATCACAAAACTCTCTTTGTGTATTGTGTAACTGCCCTTGTATTTGGTAGTAGAGGCTGTGGTGGTGATTTGGACCTTTCACACCAGGCTCCTTTTTCTTATTTTTCGCCTCATACTCTTTTGCGGTTTCAGTAGGCTTCAAGAATCTTTTGGAACGGGGACACTTTACGTCAACGAGGCCATTTGTTCCAAGTAGTAAATCAGGGAATGCTGCTAGAAGTCCGTCCTTCATAATAACGAATAAGCCGCACTTCTGCGCATTGCAGTTTTCCTGTTCCACTTACAGTTGTAAAGCAGCATCCTCATTGATTCTACCATATTCTGTTGCGGGTGAAAAAAGGTCTTTGGGTACACGATACTTGAAACAAGTCTGGCACTGTACGTTGTGGTTCGACACCCACTAATATCGTCGTCATTATAGAGCCTCATAATTTAATCATTACCTCGTCACCTTAAATTGCTCTTCATCAACAGTAAGTACAATAGGCTACCGCCATATTACAATCCAAGAATTGAAAAATTGAGTCGTTCACTCCTTTAATATGTTTATTATTTATATAATGTTATTACGTTACATTACCTCGAGACGATCGACGTCCATCGTCGATCTTCAAATACTTATATAAGGGGGGCGGGGGGGGGGCGATCGGTGGCCGAGTGCATGTTTAGCGCACACCAGCTCGGAGCACGTGGAGCGACAGCTCGCGCTGCAGAACCCACACCGCCCCTGCCCGTTTCGATCTGGAAGAGCATCATACCGGCGTGCGGTCGTGTATCACTACTGCGTGGTGCACGTTAAAGACCCCAGGTTTGCGGTTGTACCGCACTGGCTAAATTGCTCATCTACACCTGAGACACCAGACGCCCACTAAGGCAGACTCACTTCCGACTGTATAAACATACACACAACAATTTGCAATTAGACGCACAATCACAAAAATTACACCATCTTCCCGAGGGGAACCATGGGGTGATGTGGAGCATCGCGGATCGTTATTAACGGTGGTAATAACGGTGTTAGTAACGTTGTTAGTAACGTTGTTAACTTGCGTGTTATTACGTTGTTAACTTGCGAATGAACGCCGCTTCTCGTTGCCGTAGTTCAGGGTCTGCCGCTCGCTTCAAGCGTTTGCGCTCAGCGTCGCGTGCCCTTCGCTGCGCAGCTTTGTCTTCATTGGACGTACCGTTGCTGTTAGTTTGTGGGGTGGTGCTGACGCTTGCTTGCGCCAACCCACTAACTGACGGGACTGTTGCTTCCATCACACTTCATCGGAAGAACGGAGTGAAGTGGAGTCAACAGCGCTGAACTGAACGCCCGCAGAGCGCTACCGCTGCTTATATTCACACTTGAAGGAGAGGAGACTAGAGGAGGAGAGTTGCGCATGCGCGCGCGGTGTGAGTAGAAGCGAACGCACGCGAAGTGCACGCAGCTGGTAGAGAGAGAGAGCGGAGAGAGTAACGCGCAGCTGTTGGAGAGAGGGAAGGAGGAGAGTTGCGCATGCGTAGTGTGAGTTTGGACTACGACGCCGACGCCGCGGGACATAGACGCGAGCAAGAGATGCTCCGCATCTAAAAACACAGCGTGCCGCCTCTTTTCTTTGGGCCGTCTTTTTTTTTAACCAGCGCAAGCTCGCGCGTTCTCTCTTTTGAGACGGTTAGAACCACCGTGGTTAGAAATAACGTTGATTATACTCTGTTTCACCTTATGATGTACCGCAGGAAAGGCTACAAGCGCGAGCTCCTTGCTCTGGGGCACATCTCGGCGGCACAAGCTCTCGTGACTTAAGAGCGGCTGCCAACGCTATGAGCTCGCGCTTCCAGCCTTCGCTGCGGTACAACATAAGGTGAAACGAAGTATAGAACAGTCGCACATAAAACACGCGTTTCTCCTACCCGGCCGCTTCCTCCTCTCATTATGTGTAGGTGGTTAAAACTAAATAAGCTATAATGATGGTGTATTATTCATATTTAGTTTCAGTTTCAGTCAGGGGAAAGGAGGTTCGCGGGAAGTAGGGCCAATAAATGAGCTGCGCTTAGAGTATCGGCACTCTCTTCCCCGACAGTGTTGTGGGCGCCGCCATTTTGGTGCTTGTGCAGAGCAGGCGCAACTGCCGATCGTCACGATTCAAAATTGCGACTTCCTCTGCATTAGATTCGGTGTTAGGAAGCTCGTGTAATATTGCTTTGCTTTGTCGCAAACTGTTTAAAGTGGAGGACGGAAAAGCGTTTCTTGTGATTTCAGATACAGCTTCAAATAACTGGCAACCATGATTTTAAGCCACAATATGGCCAGGTGTCGCTACTCTGAAGCGTACCTTATTTGATGACACTATTCATGTCCTTGTTCAAGAAGCTTGTAAAACCTGGAGGGGCCATGACGTGAGCCCCGTGGATTCCACAAGCCACTACTTTTTGACACCTGCCTCTTCGTCACTGTTCCCGCTAGTGCCAGTAAATTAGCTACGCTTCAGAGTAACGACACACTGCCATATTGTGGCTTAAAATCATGGTTGCCAGTTATCTGAAGCTTTATCTAAAATCACAGGAAACGCTTTTTCGTCCTCCACGAATGTTTAAACAACCCGCGACAGAGCATAGCAATATTGCATCAGCTTCCTAGCACCGCATCTAATGCAGAGGAAGTCGCACTTCTGGATCATGACGATCGGCAGTTGCGTTTCCTCTGCACAAGACCCAAAATGGCGGCGCCCAAAACAATTTTGGAGAACGGAGTGCCGAT